>CM075026.1:13668429-13725912 GCA_037576675.1 Pangasius sanitwongsei
TGGCTTATTTCAAATCGCATGTTAACTTATAATTTAGTTCAATATTCAAGTGGTTTAAAAAAAAAAAAAAAAAAAAGAGAGAGAGAATCTTTTTCAAATCGCTGTAGTAACAGGAATAAAACACTACAGGACCTGCTGTTATCTTACTGTACAAGACTAACTAATGTAAATGTAAAGTCAACTTGATTGACTTTAAATCATAATTTGCATGGATTATTGCACTTTTGTATATGGATTATACACCATAGAGAACATTCTGTGAATCTCATTCTTCTTATATTATTGCCATTAATTAAAGAATATGAAAAATAAAGATAGTGAGCCAATGCAAACCCAGAAATTACGACAAATAAAGCTAATCCTTCAGTTATGACCAAATAAATGGCGCTGTATAAACGCTGTATAATCTGAATGATGTCGTTTGCCTGTTTTCTGTCTTGACAGGTTAAGCTTGATTATAACTATCTTAACTCTATGACCAGAATTAAACCTGGTAATATTTATCTACAGACAATTTCTGATTTACCCTTTTAACTCAGAGGACACATCAGTGAATCTAAACTTACAGCTTTTTTGTTTTTAAAGCACACAATGGCATGGCTTGACAAATTAACCATGATTCTTTTCCATTCTCAAGTGACCCGTGTTTGTATGCAAGTACCCATGTTGAACTTGGTTCCACTTCTTGCAGAGCCAGGACATAAGAGGAGAACTGAATGGTTAATATTTACCATGTTTCTGGCTAAAATCACACTTACGAGTGTAAGTATTTAAAGACTGGTATGAATTTTTCAGAGGATGTAAGATGGATTATAAATCTGTTCTGTTTGCCATGGCATCTTCTGTTACCACTATGCATCACTTCCAGCATGTCAGCCAAGACACTTAATCACACCATTGTCTTGTCACCTCACTTAATTCACAGTTTCTACAATTTGTCTCTAGATTTTGACCTTTTCAGCTGCTGTTACACTGCTGAACATTTTTACTGGCATAGAAGTGAGTCAAAATAACTTCCACTTTCTGCCTTTCTGCCATTCCTGTGTTTCCAGCCCTCTGTGCGCTTGACCTTTTATTTGTGGACATCACTACAATGCAAATAACCTGTGTCAGGAACTTGCTTTGCACTGTATAGGAGATCAACATACGCACACGAATATGAAGAAAATCAGCGTTTCCGAAACTTTTGTAGATCCAGTGAAAATATTTTGATTTAGTTTGGCTTTAACAAACATTTATACACAACTTTAGCAAAGGATTGATAAATGAGGCCCAATGTGTGTACAGGTTACAATTTCATAACCTCAGATTTGTCACAGCAGATAGATAGATAGATAGATAGATGAGCTCACTGTCACAATAGATGGATAGATAGATACCTTTATTAAACCTAGAGGAAAATCCACATAAGATACCCTTCCAACTTACTACAAAATGATATCAGTTTAAATGTTTGAATCTTCTGGATGTGACAACTCACATGCCCAAGTCTTAACTTAACACCTGCCTCCTATCTATTTAACATCCCCTGAACAAGTTTAGGATGCTGACAGATACCATATTTGACCTACATTTGTCTTAATATTCATTGTCTTAGCCCAGAATACACCACTTTTAATTTTCTGACATATTCAAAATTCTATGTTTAGAGTGATATTGCAAAATTGCTTCCTTTTTCCATTTAAGACCTTGTGAAATGCTCGGTTTTGCCATTTAACTGTAAACAGAATCACCTTGTTCCTTTGCACATTTCCTCAACTTTGAAGTGGCACAAAAGAGGAAGCTGGTCGAGGCAACAAGCTACAGCCTGCTACTGCTAGGTTGATTGTGTCTATATGCCGTGTTTACAACGTAGAGGCTTCTATATATAGGCGACATCAGGGGATTGCGTAATATAAAAAAAGCTATTAAATACAATGAACAAAGTCTTTATGCTATAAAAACTGATTTAGGACCATGAAATGCTATAAACATAAAAATTTGAATGATTTCAAAATGTCGTTTGCCTGATTTCTGGCTTGACAGGTTGAGCTTGATCATAACTAGCTTAACTCTATGACCACAATTAAACCTGGTAATATTTATCTACAGACAATTTCTGATGAACCCCTTTAACTCAGAGGACACATCAGTGAATCTAAACTTACCGCTTTTTTGTTTTTAAGCAGACAGTGGCATGGCTTGACAAATTAACCATGATCCTACATTTCATTGCTATTTTTCCATTCTCAAGTGACCCGTGTTTGTATGCAAGTACCCATGTTGAATTTGGTTCTCCTTCTTGCTGAGCCAGGACACAAAAATGAAATATTCAGTTCAAAAAGTTGCCAGTAAAAGGAGATTTTGAAAAGAGACAACCTTTGTACGGTGGCCGAGAAGTGCAAAACACGTTAACAAACCAAAAGCACAACAGCATTAACTCAGAATTGGAAAGGGTAGGTCCTTATTGAACATCACATGCTCGTTTCTGATTGGACACGGTGTATGATTCATGTTCTTTGCTTCTCTTTCACAAATTGAAATGTTTTGCCCTTACTGTGGCAAAAGCTTTGAAGCCGTTCCAAGTTTCAATGCGGTTAAGACAGCCGCTCTTCCTGAAACCACAGTTAATCTAGCCACATGTAAAATTTTATGGGTGTGGCTTTTAGACACTTAGCGGTAATAGTGCCAAATTCAGAAAGCATGTGTCCACAAGCTCCTACACAACCAAAGCAATGCAACTTTCTACAAAATGACCATTTTAAATAACTCAGTAACAAAATAAACTTAAAAGCGCTTTCTGAATTTGGCGCTATTACCACTAAGTGTTTAAAAAATGTGCCCATAAAAATTTTATGTGCGGCTAGATTGACCGGCTTCAAAGCTTTTGCCACGGTAAAGGCAAAACATTTCAATTTGTGAAGCAGAAGAAAAGAACTTAAATCTTCAAGCGTTTTTCATCATATCCCCTGTCCATTCAGAAACGAGCGTGTGGTGTTCAATAAGAACCTACCCTTTCTGTTCTGAGTTAATATTGTTGTGTTTTTGGTTTTCCTGTTGTGTTTTTGGTTTGTTACAATGTTTTGCACTTCTTGGCCACCGTACAAAGGTTGTCTCTTTTCAAAATCTCCTTTTACTGGCAACTATTTCCCAGGTTAAAGTTTTTTTTTTTTTTTTTTTTGCTGATATTTAGCTCAAACTGTAAAATGCACCAATTTCAATTTCAACCAGATAGTTCCGGGTTTGGATGTGTTATCATGTCGTACCACACTGTCCAGAGGAAAAACACACTTTTACAGTTAGTGGGTTAAAGGCAAAATAAAGATTATTAGAGACATGCCTCATCAATGTTCAGTGAGGGAAAGGTTGTTAAGGTAAATAAACAGAGCTGCCGGCTCAGGTGTGTCTGTGTGTAAGAACGTAGAGAAACAGGTGCGTGTGTGTGTGTGTGTGTGTGTGTGTGTGTGTGTGTGTGTGTGAGTGCTGTACAGTCTTACCTGGTATGAGAAACTTGAAGGGGAATATGTGTTCACCCTGTTTCAAAGTGCCTGGGAAATGAAACACACACACATCAGATGCCACAGCTGAGTGCAATATGAGATTGCGACATCTGGCAGAAGTTATTAATTGAGCACATGATTATGAACAGTGTGTTCCAGTGAAAACATTTTTAACAGACACTCTGGCTCAAGTAACTGTTGTGGGCAGGCTGTTTGATTTCTTTTTTTTTTTCCTACCTGCCTTATTACGTAATGCTAAACGAAGCCAGAGATTACTGGTACAGAAAGCTACTGCTGAGAAGCTGAACATGTAAGCTAAAATGTTTCTGACTTTCCTTACTGGCATTAAATCCTGCTAGATACAGTACAGTTCTCAAAAGTGCTAAATGACTTTTAAGATGTGCTTTTTATATTTAAGATGTGTTTGTGTAATTATAAAACGTTCTGTGACAGAACACAGAGATACACAAATGTGACAACAAACTAAATACGTAACTTCTGCCAAGCTTAACAGAGATAATAGTTAGCTACTAAATACTACGTAACATGACAACATAATGCTAATGTTAAATGCTATCTTTATGCCTTTATTGACCCTGGCATTTGAGGGGGAAAAAAATATTTTAAAAAAAAGTTTTCAAAAAATTAAATAAATGGTTTAAATAAAATAAAATGAGAAATAAAATTAAGACATGAATAACCAGAATGAGGATAAACACAAATAAAAATATTTAAATATAAATATAGATAAAATACACAAATATAGAATAAAAGAAAGCTAAATGAAAATACAATCCAAAAGCAAGCATAATAAAATCACACAAAAATAGAACAAAATGAAAAACAGAAAATATACCAAGAATAAATGAAGATAAAATACACAAACAAAATAGACAACATAAAATAAAGATAGAATAAAATGAAAAATTATTTTTTTAAAATACCAAGAACACTAATAAACAAAAAATAAATAAAACTAACATACATAATTTAAAAGATAAAAATGGAAATACAAATAATTTAAAAAAAAATTAAAAGGAAAGAAAATAAAATTCTAAATGCCAGCAGAGAAAAAAAAGAAACATTCAAAAGCAAAACTGAAAAGCTATTGCGTTTCAAAAGTGTACTAAGATTTGCTTCCTAATAAAATATGGTGTCGAAGTACGAATGTGCAGCTGAGAAGCATGATGATAAAACGAGACCTATCTACTTATTCTGTATTTTACAGAAGGTATTTTAAAAGGCTAAGCCAAGCAGATGCTGAGAGTTAAAACATGGAAAAGAGTTTAAAAATGTATCCTGGGATATAAAGGATAAGCAGTGGTGTACTTTACAGATAAGGGTGATGTGTGCTCTCTTTTTCTCTGCTCTTTTTCTCAAGTTGCCATATTTGAGTTTGAATGATTTCGCTTGAAAAGAGTTGATCAAATCGTGCAGCAGAAGTCTGGCAGCTCCGTGTCTTTCCTCTTATATGGTTTACAGGCACACAGCTGAGATTGGGAGAGGGCTGACTTATCAAAAAGAAATCAGTATCCTGTTTTATTTGTTAAAGCATGGGAACAGAAAGCGAATGCAAAAAAAAAAAAAAAAAGGCAATCTTATTTTTTTTGCCTGAAAAGAAACTCCAGGCATTGTGATCGATCCTCTATACGACATGACCCTCTTTTCATGGAAAATGAAAAGCGGTAATAGAAAGAGAGAGTGAATGAAAGTGTGAGAGAGAGTGAATATTTTATGAACACTTTAATCGGAGAGTACCTTTATCAGCCACGGAGAAAGAGCTGTTGAAGTACTGCTCCTCCTCGAGCCAGTCCGTGTCGTTCACTTTGTTGGTCACACCGCAGGACCCATGGCAGTTCACCTTGATTGCTGAACAACATAAGAAAACAAATCAATAAATAATGCCTGAATGATTATTTACAATACAGCAATGTAGGACTGTTTCACAATCACATGGAATGATATTTCATTTTATCAAACACCACACAGAGTTCCACACCCTTGATGTTTATGCCATAAAACACTGGGACGTGTACAGAAGCGTGATGGCTGGAGGGATAAACAAGGGAAGAGCATCATGGTGGCGCAGAGGGATGATCACATGACCACAGCATTAAGGGAGTTATGAGGAGTGCATCACAGCAAACAATCTTCCAATGATGTAATCTAAAAGTGCATCAAATACAATGACTTCATCTGCTTGAACTATAGTCCCTTGAGCATCCCTCTCTCCATCTCTCTCTGTGCAACATGCTACACTTTACTCACGCCTTAAAGACAACCTGAAATTAAAATGGATGCTATTTTTTTAGAACAATCATGCACAATCACTTATTTTTGTCTGGTATCTTACACTAAAGTGGGTCCTGGAGGACTAGTGCTTAGGCCATGGCGCTCTCTCACCGCTGCGGTCTGGGTTCGATTCCCAGCCAGGGAACTAACCCTAGCCACTGGAGTTGCACAAGACAGTGCATTCCCAGTGCCAGTCCCAGGCCCAGATAAAAATGGGGAGGGTTGCGTCAGGAAGGGCATCCGATGTAAAAACTGTGCCAAATCAAATATGCAGACCAATGATCCTTCTGTGGCGTCCCCTAACAGGAGCAGCCGAAAGAAGAACATCATCATCTTGCACTAAAGTGCACAACCTATTCTGACTTTTGATTACATCACTGTGATAGTTGTTGGTGGGGCTAAATAAATAAATAAATAAATGAAAGACGTGTCAAGATGCAGGGTGGCACAGTAGGTAGCACTGCCACCTTACAGCTCCAGGGTCTTCAATCCTGAGCTTACTGTCCATGTGCATGTGGAGTTTCACACATGTGGGTTTCCTGTGGGTTCTCTGGTTTCCTCCCACATCTCATAAACATGCCAGTACCTTAATGGACGACTGTGTGTGAATAAGTGTGTGAATGTGTGTATGATGCCCTGTGATGGACTGGCGTTCCATTCCAAATGTATTCCCCCTTTCACACTCCAGTGTTCCCAAAATAAACTCCTGGATCTACCACAACCCTATCCAGGATAAAGTGCTTACTGAAGAGTACTGAATAAATTAATCAAGATGCCCAATGTTCATAAACCAATCAAATCATATCAATATGCTGTTTCACTCAAAAAACGTGTCATGTTGCGGAAGAAAATCTGTTTGAATTTCAGTTTGGTGCCTTTAAGTGCTGATGGAGAACCAGCAGAACCTAAAACTTTGGAAAATATGAAAAAACAAAGCACAATTATTACTTTGACTTTGATTATCTGAGCCGATCTCAGATATCCCAGCGCATAGTAGTTATCCGAGCTGATTTCAGATATCCGAGCTGATCTCAGATATCCCAGCTCATAGTAGTTATCCGAGCTGATCTCAGATATCCCAGCTCATAGTAGTTATCCGAGCTGATCTCAGATATCCCAGCTCATAGTAGTTATCCGAGCTGATCTCAGATATCCCAGCTCATAATAGTTATCCGAGCTGATCTCAGATATCCGAGCTGATCTCAGATATCCCACCACATAGTAGTTATCCGAGCTGATCTCAGATATCCCAGCACATAGTAGTTATCCGACCTGATCTCAGATATCCAAGCTGATCTCAGATATCCCAGCTCACAGCAGTTATCCGAGCCGATCCCCAATATCCCGAGCCGATCCCCGATATCCGAGCTCACAGCAGTTATCTGAGTCGATCTCAGATATCCGAGCGCATAGTAGTTATCTGAGCCGATCTCCAATATCCGAGTCGATCTCAGATATCCCAGCTCACAGAAGTTATCCGAGCTGATCCCCGATATCCCGAGCCGATCCCCGATATCCCAAGCTCATAGTTATCCAAGCCGATCTCTGATATCCATGCCGATCCCTGATATCCGCGCTCATAGCAGTTATCCGAGTCGATCTCAGACATCCGAGCTCATAACAGTTATCGGAGCCGATCTCCGAGTCGATCTCAGATATCCCAGCTCACAGAAGTTATCCGAGCTGATCCCCGATATCCCGAGCCGATCCCCGATATCCCGAGCTCATAGCAGTTATCCAAGCCGATCTCCGATATCTGTGCCGATCCCCGATATCCAAGCTCATAGCAGTTATCCGAGCCAATCTCTGATATCTGAGCCAATCCCTGATATCCCGAGCTGACCAGTTACCCGAGTTTACCATGACCATCTCCGCTGATTGTGATTATTTAAGCCAATCACGTTTATCCATTTATGCATATACTTATCTGAGTTATCTTAATTTTAATCCCATTTCTCCATTTTTTTTTCCCTCTGTAGAGACTCAATTTAACCAATTTATCATCTTATACAGAATACTATTAAATGGTGTATTCTTTAATAGATTCATTCACTAATTTTCAGTATCGTTTTATCCTGGTCATGGTCACTGTGGATCCAGACCCTCTCTCACAAACACGGGGGGTGAGACAGGAAGACATGCTGGATGGGACACACATTCACACACACAGGCAATTTAGAGCCAATTCACCTACTGGCAGGTTTTTAGGAAGCGGGAGGATACCAGAGGACCAGGAGGAAGCCCACGTGAACACGGGAGAACATGAGGAGAAACTCCACGCTGACAGTAACCCGACTGTTGAGGTGGCAACTTTGCAATGCAACACAACTCAAATTAAACTCAGTTAGTTATAAACTCCATATAATTTCATCCTTGCTGTTCAAACACAACCACAGACAAAAATGTTTTCCTTTAAACAGCATATTAAAAAGAAAAGGTTATCTGTGGGACTATTTTTTTTAATCTCTCTCCCACACACTCCCACAGAGTTGACCGATCTCACCCACTCCTGCAGTTATCATTTTTGACTGCACCCATCCGTGATATTTTCTAAAGAACTTAGCTGGTTACATTTCCCAAAATATAAACAAATTAGTCATTTAACCCACTGCGACCTGTAAAACAGTTAATAATGGTGAATAAATACATGTGCTACATGCTACACAACTCCTAGTACCCTTTCATATTAATAAACATTGCTCATGAACACCTCTATTCCAGAGTACACAGTAACCAGACTGTAACATTGACTTTGTTCCATTAATATTCGCAGTTTTGATCCTCGTTTGTTCTGTCAGAGTAGGAATGTCAACAAACCAGTCCTGCTCCAGCTTAGCAAAGCCCTGAGCTAGTTTCGCTTCAACTTTCCACAACAATACAGATAACGCTGAGCCTGACTGTCACGTGACTACCAGGATATAAAGGGTGGCCCAAACACATTTCCCTCATAATGTATCTCTAAAAGGCATATGGACACCAGACTGATCCTTTATTTCCATACGACAGAGACGCCACTTATTCCACAGCACTTTAGCCAAATACGGGTGCAACAACAGCAGCATTGTGTCTCGCTCAGCAGTCGCTCGCGTGCTCATTTTCTCAGGCCGGGTTTAGCCTGTACAGACAGCACTACAAATAAAATGGAAATATTTCACCATACATGGGTATAGTGTATTTTTTTGTGTAAGTGAAATAAAATTTTTCTTTGTGGCCACAGAATTCTATACACATTTCATCGTGTGTACTAGGGCTTGGTGATATAGTGATATAATATCGATATTGTGAGAAATTACGCCACAGTACACTTTCCTGACATATCACGGATATCGTGATATCTTTATTAAATTTTTAAGAATTGCAAATTTATAAAATGTTCTGCCTAATCTTTGTAAAAATTACTACCGTTTTCACAAATTATGTTTTCGTCCTTTTCATGTTCATTTTTTATTTATTTATTACAACAATATGTTTAAATATAAAAAATTAAAATATATTTATATTTGGTAAATAGTAAAATGAAATAAATTTTAAAAAAAGAAAATTCTGACTGCAGATGCTTCCTTTGTGCGATGAAACAAGTTAGTTCCTGTTACAACAGCTATAAACAGTCATTTTTGTGATTTTTGAAGTTAATAAGACATAAAAATGCAGCTTGTCATATTAATGAGGAAGCGTAAAGCTGTCCGTTGTGTCACCTGACTGTGACAAAGTGTTGACGCTGTCAGTGTAAGTTGTTACTGTAGAAACAATAACGCACAATAACACACACCTGACCAACCAGAATCGAGAATTCTACAGCATTGTGACAATACTGAATTAAAGACTCATCCTTAATCACAGCATCTCATTAGAACCAGACAACATCTGAAGAAATAATGTGATGTGTCAATAGGCGTGAGTGAGACCTCCTAAAGCCAACAAAGTTACAGTGCTAGTAAAAATGGGTTGGTGTTCTTAAAGGTGTCCATTGTCAGAACCTCGAAAGTTAAACCATTAATTCCGCTGAGTGGAAGAACACGGCTGTAGAACATGGAAGATGCGGACATGGCATTATTTTTACTTAACTGCTAAATCTGCGATAAAGTGACCATTTCAATCAAACAAAGTGGGTTGGGCTAAACGCAAAAATTACATTCGCAACAAAACACATCTGGTAAACAAAGCAGCTTTGTAAACAATTTTTTTTAAAAAAAATCAATGACCTACGATTTATGAGATAAGAATATAAGTTTGTGTTAAAAATGTCATGAAGACACACTGTGTTTTTTTTTGGGGGGGGGGGGGGGATACAGTGTGTGATTGCAAACAAAGTTGTGTTTCAAACCTCCTTGGAGGACAAAAGGGACAATGACATGTTTCAGCACAAAGTCTAAGAACTAACATGATCTCGCTTCACAGCTCCCAACACCACACACAACATTCGGGATGCTTAGAGAGATTTGAAAAGTGGACAATCGGGTCAGTTTAAGCTATAGCGTCAATGATTAACCGTCCAGACTGGTTTTTGAATATATATGAGCCACCTGGAAAAACAATGAAAGCAACAGAGCAACTGACAAACAACACTCAGATCAGAATGAAGATTTTTAGAAAGTAACTTCTCAGAAAGTAACTTTAGGCTAAATGTCTCAGTCATAAATACAAAGTTTACAGGCATCTCTAAGGTTTCATAACACTGTTATGTTTTTATCAGTGACACTGTAAGAACTTGTTCTAGCTCTAAGCTCTATGATATAAAATGATATCAACTATTAATGCTATTAAACCACTTTGATACACTGTCTGAATTCATTTTTAATAACTAGGTTATGTGACAGTTGCTCTGGCTAAACAGAAGTGAATAGACCTTTTGTTTGTGTACTGCCTTATAGGCTTTTTCAGGCCCAGTACTGGCCCCAGCATGTTTATTATGCAGCTTATCAACATCTGCCTAAATGTTTATGTCTAACATGTTGTGTGGCTTAATAACCTTAATAACAGCTTAGAACCTTCAACACCTGTGTCTTTAACAGCTATAAATGGAGCTATAGCAAACTACAGTATGTAGTAAACACAATGCTACCCATATGCATGGACTGTCAAAGTTTCACAAACAAAAGTCTTACCTTTGCATTGGATAGGCTGAGCAGTGGAGATCTTCACCGTCCCGGAAATGGATTCACCAGGGCTATAAACCACTTTGTTGTTGTTTAGAGTGATCTGAAATTCCTGAAGCTTTCCCATCTTTCTTTTCTTCCCACCACCTCACTCGGGTGGCTGAACGAAACTGATCCACACACACACACACACAGAGAGAGAGAGAGAGAGAGAGAGAGAGAGAGAGAGAGAGAGAGAGAGAGAGAGAAAGTGTGTATGTGTGGGGAGGAAACTTTCCACCTGCGCACTTGACTTTCCGCGTGACGTCACCCCGGAAGGGCGTTACAAGTATCACCTGGACCGCTCGCGCGCCACAAGAGGCGCTCGCGTACAGTTTATTGTAATCCAGTGACAGCGCGTCATGATACGCTATGATTGGCTGGTAGGCGGAGGGGCGGGTGGTAACTCTGGGATGTGACTGGAGCAGAGAGGGGAGGTAGTGATGTGGATTCCGGAAGTGATCAGGAGGTGGATGATGGACTGTTTGGCGGGGAGTCTGAAGGTGGAACAAGTAGCAATTGGACTGAAGTGGAAAGTCAGGAAAGATGTTTTGTAAGAATAACAGCAAAAGGTAGCACTAGGATTAAAATGCTTAATGGGAGTAAAAGTGTCCAGTACCGTACTGGAAGAAAAGAAATGGGTAAGAGGAGTAATAAGAGGGATCCCCACAGATGTGACTGAAGAGTCGGTCGAAAAGGATCCATCAGGGGTTGAGGTGATCAGTGGACGTGATCAGTGTGAAACGATTGGAGGTGATTAGTGGACGTGATCAGTGTGAAATGATTGGAGGTGATCAGTGAGAAACGATTGGAGGTGATCAGTGTGAAACGACTGGAGGTGATCAGTGGAGGTGATCAGTGTGAAACGACTGGAGGTGATCAGTGGAGGTGATCAGTGTGAAACGACTGGAGGTAATCAGTGGAGGTGATCAGTGTGAAACGACTGGAGGTAATCAGTGGAGGTGATCAGTGTGAAACGACTGTGCATGTATGTATGTGGTGTAGAGCATGAATATGGTCAATGTGGGCATGGAGTGAATCCGAAATGTTGCAACAATGTACGCAGAAGAAGGCAAATATGTTCGGAGGACAGTTCATCCAGAGATGGAGAGTAGAAGTAATCACTGTAAAGAGAAAGAAACCTCACTGATAGTGGATAAGGTTTCATTCATTTCATTCATGGCGGAAGTGGTAAATTGTTCAGCAGAAATGGAAAGTAGGTCTGAAAGGATTAGAATAATTATAAGGGCAGTGGGGAAATATTTGGATGTTGATGGAATAACAGTGAATCAAATAAATGAAATACTAAAGGTACAGACTTCAAATTCACAGCCAACAGGGTGGTTCATAATGGTGTTCATAATAATTCAGTGGAATGCCAGAAGTTTAATTGCAAATGGATTGGAATTCAAGAAATTTATAGATGATTTGGTTGATAAACCACGAATAATATGTGTTCAGGAGTCATGGCTTAAGCCTCACTTGAATTATGTGGTGCAAGTATATACAGCAGTACGTAGGGACAGAAAAGCTGGCAATGGTGATGGGGATAACTTTTATTAAACTAGGAATAGGGTTCAGAGTTGTGGATGTGAACACTGAGTGTGAAGCAGTGGTGGTGGAGGTATGGGTTGGGACACAGAGTATAAGAGTAATTAATTTCTATAATCCATGTGAGAGTTTAAGTAATGAGTTATTGGGAAAGATGGGATGGAGTGGTGCGGTGTGGAGATTTTAATGCAAATAGCATGTTATGGGGTAGTTTAAACACTGCCAATAATGGAAAAGTAGTGGAGGAAATTCTTGATTCAAGAAACTTAATATGTATTAATGATGGTATCTTTACAAGAATGGATGCAGCTATTGATCTGACAATCAAATCACAAAGTTTGGCTAAGGAAAGTATGTGGAAAGTTTTAGATCACCTTTCTTTGGGAAGTGATCATTTCCCCATAATGTGTAAAATTGGGGTAGAGTTACCAATAGTGGGTATGGAAAGAATTGGAAATTTAGAATATGGAAGAATATGGAAATTTAAATCTGCAGATTGGGATAAATTCAAAGAGATATTTGAAGAAAGATTTAAGGGTATAAGTAAGTCAACAGAAGACATAGAAGAGCTTAATAGCAAAATTAGTGGAATTATGTGTAATACAGCAGAAGAAGTGATTGGTAAAAGCAAAGGGACTAGAGAGAAGAAAGTTGTACCATGGTGGACAGATAGATTGTAGTATGGCAATCAGAGTCAGAAACAGATTATTAAGGAAAGTAAGGAAGACTTTTTCATTTGATGATTTCATGATGTATAAGAGAGCTCAGGCAAATGGTAGGAAAGTGGTTGGAACAGCTAAAAGAAGGCACTGGAGAGAATTCTGTGACAGTATAGGTGAGAAAACAGATATCACTGAAATATGGGGAATGATTAGGAAGATGGGAGGGATACGGAAGTGCCATAATATCCCTGTCCTAATAAGTGAAGATAAGCAAATTATCACTGATAGCGAAAAAGCAGAAGTGCTAGCAGAATCTTTCATTAAAGTTCATAGCAATGAAAATATATCAGATGAAATGAGGAAATGTAGGTAAAGTAGAATGAGAGAGAAACCAGAAATCTTAGACCAAAAAGGCACTACCAGAGTTATGAACTAAAACAGATGCTTGTGGATGTGAGACATATTTCTCCAGGGAAGGATGAAGTTTTTTATGAAATGGTTAAACATCTCTCAGACTGCCCATTAAGCGTCACTCTGGGCCTTTTTAATAAGTTATGGGAAAAAGGGAAGCTTCCATCCTCCTGGAAACATGGAGTTGTCATCCATATAGCAAAGCCTGGGAAAGATCATTCAAATCCTATGAACTACAGACCCATAGCTTTAACATCTAACTTGTGTAAATTAATGGAAAGGATGGTAATGTCTTGACTGATTTATGTTCTGGAAAGTAAGGGGCTTTTAAATTCACACCAAACCATTTTAGGAAGGAAGTACAGTGGATTCGGTTCTCTGTCTTGAGATGGATATTAGAAAAGTGCAAGTGAATAAAGAAGTACTAGTGGGTGTGTTCTTTGATGTAGAGAAAGCCTACGATATGATGAGGAAGGAAGGGTTACTAATTAAACTGGATAAAATTGGAATAAAAGGGGGATTATATAACTGGATTATGAGTTTTTAAATGGAAAGGACAATACAAGTGAGGGTGGGAGCGTCATACTCAAACATATATTCAGATGATAATGGGACACCTCAGGGAAGTGTTTCAAGTCCCATTCTTTTAATATAATGATAAGTGATTTTCTGAAAAGTTAGGCCTGAGATAGGAAGATCATTATATGCACCTGATGTAGCTTTTTGGAAGAGAGGAAGAAAGGAGGCAGGAGACAATAGATGAAGTTGGAAAGTGGGCAAATTGCTGGGGATTTAGATTCTCAGTAACTAAAATTCAGGTGATATGCTTCTCAAGAAAGAAAAAAGTGCTAAAGTTAAGTTAAAAATCTATGATTAGTTATTAGATCAGTTATTAGGCATTAAAAATCTGCGGTGCATTTAGAACATTTAGAAGTGGAAATGGGAGAAATGCCTTTAGCGTTAAGACAATTACAATTAAAAACGGTTTATTGGACGTCAGTAAAAGGACATGTAAAAAGTCATCCAGTAAAGAAAGTACTGGAGAAATGCTGGGAGTATGAGTACTCTAAGTTGGAAAGCTTTGGATGGACTGCAGGTAAAGAGGCTCAGCGGGTATTATTGATGTTAGTCCAACAGTGGCTATGCCAATTTTACCACCTTGGTCATTTCCAATGCTTTCAGTCAATTTCCAGTTGCTGGATAAAATTAATGATAAACATAGATGTAACTCTAAGTAGCTGGTAGTGAAGCAATACTGAGACCAGAAGTATTTCTGCAGTCTACAGATGTACACAGATGGTGCAAAAGATCCAGATTCTGGGTGAATAGCTACAGCAGTAGTTCTCCAGCTCAAATATAAGATAAACAAAAGAACTTCAAATCATACATCAATTTACACATCAGAAAAGATCGCAACTCAGTTGGCACTTCAGTGGGTGGAAGAAGTTCAGCCATTAAATGTGGTGATCTGTTCAGGTTCTTTTCCTAGTCTTATAAGTTTAATGAATGGGAAATCTACCTCAAGACAAGACAAGACATACTATCAGAAATTCTTCGGACTCTATACAGGTTACATCAACAAGGAATAATAATTATTTTTTATGGGTACCAGCTCATGTAGGGGTAGAAAGTAACGAAGACGCAGACAATATGGCCAAGAAAGCTTTAAAGCATCCAGGAATAGATATAGGTATACCACTAAGCAAATCAGAAATTAAAGGGTTAATTAAAGGAGCAGTAAAGGGAATGTGGCAAGAAGTGTGGGATAAGGAGGGTAAGGGAAGACTTCTGTATAGTATCCAAAGGGTAATCCGGCATGAGATAGCGGTTTGTGGCAATAGAAGGGATGATACTCTTATTTCACGTCTGTGAATAGGGCACACTGCACTAAATCAGACACTAAATATCATTGGTAAACATGATATGGACTTCCAGAGACCGTGGGGCATGTGCTTTTACAGTGTATCGGATATAATAGTGAAAGAGCCCAGCTTGCAAAACAAGTTAAGTCCTTGGGTTTAAGTGGCTTAACACTACAGAACTTGTTAAGGAATACTTCAGTAGTTTCTAAGCCTCTATTAGACTATTTAAAAGCAACAAATCTGACTAAAAGTATTTAATATATGAGCATTTTTTTTTTCTTCCCTTTCCTCTCCTCAACATCGATGCCCCACACTTCATCACAGTAGGTGGTGGAAATGCACCAAAGGTTTGCTTGCCAACCGCCATTAATCCCAAAGAAGAAGTAGTCATGATATTAGCTTGGAGGATAAAACCTAATATCTATCAATAGCTCAACAATGAAACTAATGCAGTTCAGTAGTGGGTTATATATTTAGTGTACGTCTGTAATGGCCTGCTGACTTCATGCCATGTTTCCACTGAATACAAACATGACTATAACCTTCAACACCTCAGTCTATAACAAATAAAAATGTAGCTTATAGTCTGTGGTAAACACAATGTCATCCATATGTATAGTTTAGAAGCAACAAAACAAACCTGTGCCTTAATTTATTGAAGTTTGAAAGTTTTCAAGTAAACCCACATAACAGACATCGCTGTATAACAAGGTTCCTAAGCAATAAAAAATTGTTTGACTCTTTATTATTGTGTACTTTTTTCAAATTGTCTGAATTTTCTGAATGCTATAAAAAATAGCTTGTCCTGTAAGCTACACTCCTTAAGTGGCTTTTGCAGACATTTAAAAATGATTCCTTATTCATTTTGTCACAGTCTGTTAAAAATGGCAGGATTTCTTGATGTAAAAAAAAAAAAAAATGAAACCAAGATAAATCATTTCAGAACTTTCAGAAACATTTTAGGAGAAAAAAGAAAATAATGTAAAATAAAAAACATACAGTAACCTGATAAGTGTGCACACCCCTAAACTAATACTTTGTGAATTTTAACAGGGGTGTGTAAACTTTTTATATCCACTGTAAGTATGAGGTGTATCAAATATGTAAATTAGTAGAATAAATTAAATGAGCAGAATAATGACTAGCAGAATAACTTAAACCTTTAATAATATATTTAAAAAAAACTTTTCTCTCTGCATTTCATGTCATTGGTGTCAGCTGTTTTAAAAACCTGTATTGTGAAATCACAAAATCTTGTGCTTCCAGGATCAAAGTTCAGAAGAATGAGTGAAGTTTGAACCTTCAGCTTCCAACGTTCATGAGTGTAAGGTGAGTTTCCCTCCACACCCTATAAATTATTAATTTACTTCTTATCTGATTTTTAGATGTGTCATTGGAGTCAATAATTTGTGGTGTAAATATGTCACTGGTGTTGGACAATATATACTTAGTCTATCATTTTGTTAATTGAAAAAAGGATGATAGAGTAAATAATCTACTTCATTCATTCATTACGTACACGAATCTGTTTCGCATGCACCTTAGTGTCACTCTTTGTAATCACTTGACATGACTGTCACTGATAGACTGCATGAACCTACAGTCTGGGCTAGAAAAAAATCAGCCTGAGTCTTGCTTCTTCATACCATTCTTTGTATTTTTCTTATGACCATTGGTGGTGGTGTTGTGTTTGTTATTTTTTTGTATATAAATCTACATTTACAAAAAAGGAAAAATCAACATTTATAGAAAACTGTTTTTGTTCCTCTGAGTTGCACATTTTATGCCGGAACATCTTCCCACTTTTGAGGTCTGAAGGTTGGTAAGTAGGTCAGGGGTGTGGTTTATTTGTATAAACAACAATAGCATCAGCCCTACAAAACGCTACTGATTAAATACAGTGCTGCCAGGTGAGTGGTTTTCCTGCAGACCTTGAATGGGTTGATTTTTTTTTTCTGTGTTGTCAGTTTTCCATACATTAGATAAATTATGACCAGCTACCAAAAGACAGTCCAAGTTGTTCAAACTAGTAGACCAAATATTTGTTATTTATTATTTTTAATTTAGTGTTTAAATGCACAGTCTATAGAGGAGTAGGCCAGGCTTTCATTTCACTGCAAGCTATATACTGTATATAACTGTGTATGTGACAAATAAAACCTTGAATCTTGAATCTACCAGTTGTGTACCAGCTTCCTTATCATGATGTATACATTCATTCTTCTTCACTAGCCACTTTATCCTGCTCAGGGTTGGAGTGGGTCCAGAGCCTATCTCAGGAATACACAACATGAGGCAGGAATACACCCTGGATGGACCGCCAGTCCATCACAGGGCACCATGCACATGTATTCATACACAGGATCAACTTAGTCCGCCTACTGGCATGTTTTTAAGAAGTGAGAGGAAACCACAGAACCCAGAGGAAACCCAGAGTGTCACAAGGTAGAACATGGGAAACTCCATGCAGATTGTAATCTGAGCTCAGTATCAAACCAAGGATCCTGGATATGTTACCCACTGCACCACTGTGCCCCCATTGCCTTACACTTGCATAATTTTCTCCCCGTGTCCGTTGGATGTCTATTGGGCTTCCTCCAGGTTCTCTGGTTTCTTCCCACCTCCCAAAAACATACCAGTCAGTGGATTGCCTATGCTAAATTTCTGCTTGATGTGAATGAGTGTACAAACGTGTTTATGCATAATGCCCTGTGATGGACAGGCATCCAGGGTGTATTCTCACCTTATGCCTAACGTTCCCAGGATCAGCACCAGCTCCACCTCGACCCTAACCAGGATAAAGCAGTCACTGAAGATGAAATCTTTGTATTTAAGGACATGTCATGTTTGTACCAATGTCCATTGTTAAAAAGCGCTATACAAATAAAATTGAACTGAATTGAATTGAGTCTAATGAAACTCTAAATGAGTGTTTTATTCAAGGCAAATGTACTTGGTGAAGTAGCTACTCCAAGACTGTAAGTTACATATATTTCTTAGTTCAGGTATAAACATTTCTTACATAAATATTATATTTTTTAATTAACTAGAATCCATTTCTTAAACCAAAGTGGTAATATGGGGTGTTCAAAAACTTGACTGGCAGTGTACATTGTATACATAATTTCACACTGATTTACATGTAGTAAACTGCATACATCACATTATTACATACATCATGCTACAAGTTGTCCTTAAAAGTTTAATAGCACTATGGTAAATACCACTGTGGCAAAGCCACTGAAGCAAAAACCACTGAAGAACACAAAATAAACTGCTGAAGAAAACATCTCAGAGTGTGTACCAAAGATGCAGAAGTATATTTTAACATTGCACTCTTGTTCCTCACTATTTCACAGAAATTGTTTGACAGGAAATAAGATTACAGAAGGAGATCATGACCAAACATATTTTCTTTTTTCTTTTCAAAAAAAAGAAAGCGATGTTCTGTAACTGAAATGCTATAACACCACTTCTGAAGAGATTGTATAGACAGCATTTCTATTTGTATTGTTACTTGTTGTCTCTGATTCAGTTCTGTTGTCTCTTTCCTGTTGATCTGTTACTATTTTCAGAGATCCTCTGAATGCTTTATTAAAACTGTGTGAGCCAAAGAAATAGATAAGGGGATCCAAGCAACAGTTGATTCCTGCTATGACATAGGATGAGTAGTACGCCGTTTCTACTTGTAACAGAAGCTGACAGTGTTCAGGGTGGTACCTTTTAATGACAACCGCGACAGTCCGTGTAACATTGAGAGGGAAGAAGCAGAGTCCAAAGATGACCAAACATATTCCTATCATCCTTAGTGACTTTTTCTTGATTGACTGCCCTTGCAGTGAGTTGATGTTTACCTGTGTTACCGATCGAGCCAGACAGCTATAGCAGACCACAGTCACACTGAAAGGCACAAGAAAGCCAAAAACAAAGAGTACAAAGTTGATAATGAAGTACACACTGGTATGTTTGTTTTGATGTATGGAAAGGCATTGTTTGTGCCCGTCTTCTTCGGTAACAGGCAGCAGAATTCCGTATACTATGGCGCCAACTAACAAAAAACACCACACTCCAAAACACAGCTTCTTCACAAAGGCTTTCCGTTTCATCGGCGATGATCGTTTGAAGTGGACCACAACCACATAGCGATGAATGCTGATGAGGGTGAGGAACATAATACTGCCGTAGAAGTGAGCACTGACTAAGGCTATCTTCAACCTGCACAGAAAGATGCCAAACTCCCAGTTGTTCCCGTTGACAAAGTAGACTGCCATTAGCGGGGTGGCAGGAGAGGCGAGTACATCACTTATTGCCAAGTTGAACTGCAAAACTGTACCAGCATTCCATTTGGACATCCGGAAGATGAAGACCCAGAGGCTGAAGCCATTAAGAAGAAGTCCTATCATGTAGACCAGGCAGAGGACGACTGTTAGGCTGATGTGCTGGGCTTCTGGAGGGCAAGACGTCTCATTGTGGTTGTTCATCTTCGAGGGGCCGAGGAAAAAATTTAAAATGTGTATGCATGTGGTGATACAGCAACTGTGAAAAAGCATGCCAAAAAAAAAAGAGGAAGCAAAAAAAGGGCAGTTCTTCTGTTTTTTCTTTTGTGAGGAACAAATAAGCTGAAATGGTATTGCATCAATTCACATTAAGAACATTACATGCTGTTGAATGTTGCTAAAATCTTTACATCAGCAGGATCCATGAAGCAGAGTCAGGGTGGCTTAATTTGAAAAAAAAAAAATTATTACAGAGGTGAAAATCGCAACCCACCATTTTATATTTCGCATTGAGTTAGTGTCACATCACAGTTGAATGGGTATAATCCAAACCTCAATAACTCAAAAACAAGTCGGTTTATACTGCAAATAATGTCCACGTTGGACCTAATGTGTTTTGTAACTAGAAAATTAAAAAAAATATATAATATAAAAAAGCGCTATGGCTCCAATAAATAGCCAAGACACATTTACAGTGGACAAATAAGACAGGGCCACCTCAAGAGATGTACATCATCTTTTGATTATCGTGTGCAAGTGAAAAATGGATATCATTTACAATCACTTCAGCTGTTCACACTTTGACTCATTGAAGCTTGCAACCCACAAATGCATGAATAAAACTTCCTTTATTGGTAAAGCAGTTTCATTCCAGTTCTAAAAGCATTTCAAGGAAGCATTTTGAAAATAAGCATTTGATATAGCAACACTATGAGCTATATAATGAGCTCTTGAATGCATCAATGACATAAATAGTTACATTACAATAGCATCAAAATACTAAATTGCTAACTGATTTAATTATAAAATGTCAAGCTACAGTGGGAGTCAAGCTAATAACTCATCGTTTGAGCAGGAAGGCCTTCAGTGTCCCATTAGCAGAATATGGCAGAAATGTATTCATGGATTCATTTTTCTGTACATAATACACAATACTTCAAATGAATATCAAATTAAAATATACAAAATACCACAATTAAAAAATACAGTAATTATTAAAATATACTTTGTAAAAGGGATGTGAAATCAGTGTCATGTCAGGAAAAAAGGGTCACGTTAGCATCCCGGTGAATGACAGCTAACGCTAGGTATTCTTCACATACCACAATGATGGCCTGCACTACATCATGAAGGGTCAGTTATTTGTGCTGTCTCTTTGGTTTCAAGTATTTCTGCTCTACAAATGAGAACCTGCTGTTATAGTTTCCTCTCTTCCTCCTTACAGAATAATAGCAGCTTCATCTGCTAGCTAGCACCTGACTTTTCTAGTGAAAAGTAAAATACTTTTTACGTCAGTAATTCTTAGGGGAAAAAACTGTCACTGGCCTTCAAAGGTATGTCTTTATACTTTCAGTATATATCTTTCACCTCTAGTGAATGTAATGAACTACTGAGTATCCCAAAAGTCTCCATACATAGGGGATTATGTTCGCCAGCACCTCGTGACAGCTTCCCGATCCGGCCATGAGAATGATTTCAATTTCTTCATTTGTCAAAGGTATTCTTAAAGGCTATCTGAAAAAAAAAAATATATATATATACAGTATATATATATATATAAACTAAGTATGAAAAATTTTGGTAGACATTTTGCTAAAAAGTGTTCATTTCTATTTTCTATGCATGGAGACTTTTGGGACACACTGTATTAAAACTACATAATTAGACTGTAAACCAGAGGCTTCATTTAGTATTTATAAAACATGCATAGAAGAATCATAAATGTGCACGTATGATCTTTTGCTAGAAATTTGAATGAATGTTTCATAATATGCACAAAAATAATCCTAAATCCTCCCTACCTGTGGCCTATTTATTAATTATAAATCATCTTAACGTCATGTGCACTTGACAGAGCTCAGGAAAAACTAATAATTATTTTGTATATATGTGTCATTCTGTGTGACTTTCTTTTGACCTTTCTGTCTGACAGTCTTGGTCCACCTTCCTTCCTTTGTCTGCCATTGTTTCTTTCTGTCTGTCTTTGTCCTTCATTTATCCTTTCCTTCTATCTGTCTTTGTCATTCTTTCACTGTCTTTCCACCTCTCTATCTTTGTTCCTGTCCTTCTGTCTTTTACATTGGGAATTTCTTATATTTATTCAGTCACTCTTGCTTCTGTAACACTGGTTTGTCTGAAAGTCCCCTGAGAAGTGAGAGTGCACTAGCGTACTGGTGCATGGGCACAAAAAAAAAAAAAAATCACTTTGTGTAAATATATGAACAATTCCTCATCACTTATAGGGTTTATAAATCCCTGTTTCTCACTTTTAATATAAGAACAAATCCATGAAATTTCAAGTTCAAACCTGATTTTATGAACATTTTAGAACTGGTGCCCCATGGTTATACATTAAGCCTTAAAGGTACACTCCCATGTGAAAGATGTGTACCAAAGCTACTAAAGCAGTAATAAGTCCCACCTGAGTGACAAGTCCCCTTTTTTTGAGTGTTCCATCTAGCGTTCATAATCAGGTACAGGAATTATAAGTGAGTGATGGACATATTTCCCCTCTGAATCATCCTAGGAGTAGGGTTGACATGTGTGGTCAGAGCGCTGTCATGCTCAATATCCTCACGAGTTGTTTGGAACCTGGCTCCTATTTTCCTCAGTGAGCTGCGGAAGGCTGCCCTAAAGTTCTGTGAGGCAAAGCAATAGATCAGTGGATCAAGACAGCAGTTGGTTGAAGACAGGATCCAGGAGGCATAGTATGATGTTTCAACTTGCAAAAGCAGACAGAAGTGTGTGGAGTAGAATTTCTTGACCACCACGATAACAGTACGAATCACATTCATGGGCGTGAAACACAATCCGAAAATCAGCAAACAAACAGCCACCATTTTGCGTGACTTACTCTTCATGAGCTTGCCTTTCTGATGGCAGATGTTGATGCCAGACATGGATCTTACCAAGCGAATGTAGCAAACTAGTGATATTGTGAAGGGGATCAGGAATCCAGGTAAGAGTAGAATGAAGTTAGAAAAAAAATACACCTGGATGTATTCTTCCTGGTGGATGCTGAGACACAGCGTGCGATTCCCCACCGTGCTTGTGTCCAGAACCAGACTATACACCACTCCTTTAATCAGCACGACAGCCCAAACTCCTACGCAAAGTTTCTTCACAAAGTCCTTTTGTTTCATGCGGAATTCCTGACTGTGGTAGACCACAGATATGTAACGGTGGATGCTTATGAGAGTAAGAAAGAAGATACTACCATAAAAGTGGGTGACCAACAGGATGATCTTGAGCCGACACATCAGACGTCCGAAAGGCCAGTGTCCCAGGGCAAAGTAAACCGTTAAAAAGGGTGCTAGAGGACATAGCATGAGATCGCTGATGGCCAGGTGGAACTGGAGGACCGTTCCAGACTTCCACTCAGGGGTGCGGTACTTGAAGACCCACATGCTGAAGATGTTCAGGAGAAGCCCAAGCCCGAGGACCAGGCAAATCAGCACAGAGATGGGGGCAGGCTGCAACTCTACTGGGAGGGAGGAACCATTTGTGCAATTCATCTAGAGAGCAAAATTGAGAAAAACACAACAAAAAAAAATGCTATGCTCTTAATTTACTCATTCACATACATTTGGGTATATATTTATTTCAGATTACTTGCAGCATGTATTTACAATACAATTAATTAATTGCTATAAATAAAATATAATTTTTGAGTTACTTACATTCTCACAGGGCTTTGAAGACGAATGACCGTAGTGAGCCAGTTCACAGTGCTCTATAATCAAACTTACCTCAACCTTTGTGAGACTTTGTATGATTTCCTGTCTGCTTTCATATTCATAAATAGCTTCCAGAGGATGTTCTAAAGAAGTAAAGCTGTCAGAAGAAGCATCAAGCTGTGAAAACATTTTTTAACCATGCCCACAAAAACATATATATATATATATATATATGTATATGTCTCTCAGTTCTCTCTTCTCAGTCTGCCCTTGGCCTCCTTGCCCTGTCTGTAATCTGAAACATTTGAAACTAGGTATCTAGAAAGTGCTCAGCATTTTTCGCTATGTTTGCATTAGGCTGCTGAAACCTGTCAGACAATGTACTTTCCTGTGATATTTATATAGCCCCTATCCTACTCTTCTTATTACACTCAGTTTTCACTTTATTATGTTCCTGTACCATATCTTCTATGTTGAGAATGGTCCAAATAAAACCTACTGAGATCCTTTTCCACTGAAGTACAGGGTAGACAGGAAGCAGACGGGCTAAAATCAGTAATTGTACACCTACATAATACGTAGATTATACTTAGGTTGCTAATAAATGTAAAAATGAGCTAACCAGGTATCAGTACATTTAACAGCAGCAAAGATAACACAATAAATACATAGATGAAATGTACTGATACCTTGTTAGCTCATTTTTACATTTATTAACTCAATAATGAGTTCATGTTTATTAGGTTATATTTGTCAGCTCATTTTATGATTATGTTTGGGGCACAGTGGTTTAGTGGTTAGCACATATGCCTCGCACCTCCGGTGTTGGGGGAGTTTGCATGTTCTCCTTGTGCTTCGGGGGTTTCCTCCAGTTTCCTTCCCCAGTCCAAAGACATGCATTGTAGGCTGATTGGCATTTCCAAATGGTTCGTAGCGTGTGAACCCCCGCCTTGTGCCCCGAGTTCCATGGGACAGGCTCCGGGCTCCCCTGTGACCCTGTGTAGGATAAGCAGTATGGAAAATGGATGGATGAATGGATATTTGTGTCAAATCTTTACAACTTTCTTACAACTGATTAAATAATAATTATGTGGACCCAGTCGTAATGCTCTGCACTTTATCTCTTCCTTAAAACTATTTCATAAACTAGCATAAGCATATACCTTTTAATATGACTTAAAGTTTATCCAAAATATCTATGTTTTGTTGTTTTACTGTATTTGGTACTATTAGTAGATGCCATGAAGAAAACAACAGGCCTCCCATGTATAGGCACTTCCCATTAAAGTCAGCCTAAACTTCTATAAAATGTACAGTATGTCACATAAATTAATAATTTATTTTAATAAGTAAATTAATACCCTTTTCCATTTGAATTTAAGAAACAGGGAGATCTGAAAATCTAACTGGAAAATCTGACTTGCAATCAAGCAAGGGTTGTTGTGTCATAAAACATAACAGCCTATCAGGATCAATATGCAAATGCGGGCTGTAAAATACAAGAATACCAGGAAGGGTGTGGTGTGTGTATGAATAGGACTGTATCCAATTTGCATAATTTTTCCTCAATTTGGTCACCTGCCAATTCCCACCAACCAGCCAGCTCTCCCCTATCATACGACAGCTACCAACCGGGGAGGATGAAGGCTAACAGGTGCTTCCTCCGAGACCTGTGAAGTGATCCAACTACATCTTTTCGAGCTGTTGCTCATACTGCACCACAGGGCGGCGTAACACACACAGAGGAAAGCGCCATCTGCCCTCATCCACATACATGAGTTTACAATTCGCTAGAATTGCTGTGATTGACAGGGGAGAGAGAGCATGCTGTCCCTCATATCCAGAGAGCACGGCCAACACTACTCCATTGGCTCCCGGCCACTGATACTGTATTTTGGATCCAGTGAGTGTTTTTTTTTAACGAATTTAAAAAGTAACATGATGAAAAATAATAGATGAATAATAAAACAGTACTGCTATGACCAGCTTTTGTAATGCTCTTTGTGGTTGGTACGTTTGCTGGTGTTTACAGTGAAGTGTTGTCACTGGTAAAAACGGGGGTGCTGTACCTGTAAAAGTCGTGGGACTCTCCCTCCACTTCCAACGTAAATCGGAAGTGCCATCTGACCTGACTTAACTGAATCAACTCTCTCCAGGTCATCACCTGTTGCAGTAGCTTTAGTCTCATTAGTACTCCTGAAGCAGCTATTTTGTGGTTAATAATAATGTTGTATTTTGTATGTGTTTGTCTTTGTTGAGTTTATTGCCATACCAGCTTCAATGGCTATTTCATGGCAAATACAGGTACTAATCAAACATTCGATAAAATTCAGCTTAAAAAGTCAGACATTTCTGTACAACATGATGACTCTATAAAGGATTCTTTAAATTTACTTACGATAAAAATTGTAATAGTTTTCCTGGGTCCATTGTACAAAACAAGTCTTTCAAAGTTTGTCCTGATAAAAGGTGTTGTCTCATGATATTAAACATAGGGCAGACCAAAAAAAATGTTCTATGGTCAAGTGAGTGTTACATTTTGGTGGTCCTTCGCCCTTCAGTAAATACCCATGGGTCAGTCTGGTGTGGCCTACCACTTGATCACGTTGAGTTTTAAAAGGGTAGGTGCATATTTTTCCAAATACAGGGTTTATTTCAAATAATTTATTTTGACATTTTTCCCATTCTGCTTGCCATTTGTCTAATATATCCTGGTTGATCAAGGGCTTAAGGTTGGAAGGTGGGATTTTGCGCACTCTGTTTCTGTGAGGGCTTTTTTTTTTTTTGGCAGCCATGTCTGCTTGTCCACTATGTCTCGGGAATCCAGCAGAAAACTGCTGTAATTGTGTCTTTGTAACTGGTTCTTCGTCTGTGTCATATGTCACGAATGCCATAATGTTGGTGGTTGATTACTGCTGCTGCAGATACTTGGCTTTCTATTTTGGACTCATCTGTGTATACAGGGCTGTGGAATAACACTGTATTCTGGATGTGTGATAAATTGTGTGAAGTCTTCTCTTGATTTAGGGGCTAGTAGGTAAGATAGAATATTGTATTTTCTGTTTCTTGTTATTTTAGGTTAATTAGCCACATAAAATCTTTTTTATTCTTTGGTTTGTTAGAATACAACTCTCTCAATAACACCTTATTCACATTTTAATACATGTTCATGTTTCTGGGCTTTAAGTGGAGGGGACTCTACACTCTAGACAGGTAATATTTATTGTAGCACAGGAAGTGTCCAGGGAAATTCCCATCACTGGCTGCCTTGTGTGTGGGCACATACACATTTCAGTTTCTAATAAAACTTTCTGAATTCCTGTTTTCAATTCCTGTTTATATTTATATAGGGGTAGTTCCTAAATAACCTAACTGCCATAAAAAGAAGCACTAGTATTTGTCAAAAAAAATCTCAAAATATTAAATGTACATCCTTTATTAGGATTAAAAGAAGACTACAACTGGACACTTGGAGATCGGAACTATCAATATATTTTCAATATATTCTGTATAATAAAGCAGACCAACAAAAATAACTTTTCTCTAACCCGAGAAGGTTTTTGTGCTTGCTTTCGAGTTAAAAGCCAGAGAAAGTGATGGCGAACTTAAAACCTGGGGATTCTGGGTTTCGTGAAGATTCCTGACAGGCCATCCTAGCAGGAAGAGCTACAACACAAGAGATGACAAGAGAGAGACACAGACACTGCTTCCTACAGAGCACCAGGAATGAAGAACAGGTTTGTCTCCTGTGATCTGTGATAATCTACTTATACTTTTAAAAAAAAAATAAAAAATAAAAAATAGAGGAAGATAAATAGAGCACAAAGATTACAGATCAGTTTAAGTTCCTCAGTTGTTTTCAGGGACATGTTTCCTGCCAGAGTTTTCAGATTAACGTCTGTTATCCCCATTAAAAAAAAAGAAAAAAGAAAAAAAAAAAGGTAGACATAATTAGAAGACTTGGAAGAACAAGAGATCATTTTCTAAATAATTTTATTTACAGCTGGGCTTGGCTACAAAACAATCCATACATACAGTCAGTCACAACAGTACTGTACACATAGTATCACTTTTAACTGATACAACAATTAAACAAGATCACACTTTAAAATACTCACTCATAACAAAACAAGCACTAGCCCTCAACAGTGCCATTCTGCACCAAGGTGATGTTTTTAAAAATGACCTTTGGATAAGAAAAAGAGAAAAGATCAAAACACACTACTGAAATGCATCCGTCTCAACATGATCGCCGTCTGTATCAGAGAGGGGTGGTGGGCGTGGTGGGGACGGTGACCGGGTGCAGGCCCAGGTCCAGGGTCGGGGCTTCCTCGGGTTCAGGCGGACTCCGTTTAGACGCCTCAATCTTTTCCACCAGCTGTGTGTAGAGCTCTTTTACCGGCTCACTGCTCTGTGGCCATAAAATACAGAGCAGAATTACTACGATGCTGTGAAAAGCCCTATTTGGATGGTGTTATTGTATTACAGACACCACTTAGATATCTCCTCCGTGATAAGTCTATGAACTTGAAACAGCTATGAATTACCAAGCAAATTCCTGAGTCAGAGAATACAATATGTAATGTCCCCATGAAATGGCTTGGGAGCCGTGATTTGATTCCGTATGTTGATCTATTTCATTTTGAAACATGAAGACGGCATGTTTTAAATGCTTGACTGATTTACGTTTGAGATACGCCACATCCCCGCCAAATCTAAACAATCATGACAGTGATGAGTTTATCAAGAGCTTTTTCTCAGCTGTGGAAGATTTCTCACGACTCCCTTCACCCATGCTTGTCCACTTTAACCGGGACGATATCCTGGACAACAGGATGCTGCGTGTTCTGGGAGTTATGCTGTACATGATGGAGCCGAGTTCAAGCATCAGCCTCTTCAGATAAATTCCAACCATTTTTTCTCATCCAGGGGTTGGAAAAGTGAATAATGTGTGAGGAGACACACAGCCAGAAAACACACTGATGAACCATGTTTGCTGCTAACAAGCTGCTACCGAAGAGCGAGACACGCCTCCAGGGGTGGGACATATATGTTCTAGAGAGCATTTAATTGGATGAACACAAGTCTAGCACAGCAATCATGAAAATTTTTTAATTGTTTTCCTGGAAATTATGACATACTTAAAATTAAACCACCAAGCCTATTAATTTGTATTTTTTCCCCAGATATAGTATCATATTGTTGTCCATAACACTAACAGACAGGTAGACAAAGCTCCGAATTTTTCAGGAGAGGAGGGAAGATAACACAGACATTGCTCTGGACAAAAATAAAAACACCAAGTATCACATGTAAACCATAAACCTACCCTACTTCCACATGCAAAAGTATAAATAAGAACAAGAGTATCACTCAGGAAAGGGTGTCATTTAGTGGCATTTTTTGGGGTTTATTTAATGCAGTTGTACCTGTTTGGGTGGTTCAAGTGTTTTCATCAGTGTTTCCATGGATGAGGAGTGCACCTTCTGGTGGAGATGGTTCAACAAGCGTAGGGTGTGTCTGTGCACATTCTCCTTGCTGAAAATGAGTGGTGAGTTATAAAGATATTGTGAAATACTTCAGAAAAGGGCTACAAATTGAAAAGTTTCAATAAAAAAAATCACAATTCTGAAACATTCTATATAAATGGTATACAAAGTCATTTTAGAGGCACTATATAGTGCTTTACATTAAAGTGGCATTACCCTTGGTGTTTTCTTGACCCACATATGAGACATATTGAAACCAGAAATGGGAGAGAAAAAAAAAAAAAAAAAAAAAAAATTGAATCTTAGATGCGAGAGAACATCTTTGCTGGATATTTACATACACTGTAAAAAAAAAAATTTACTGTAGATTTTACAGTAATTTACTGTAAAATAAAGTATTGTGATAAAATTTACAGTAAACAACTGTAAAACACATTACAGTACTTTACTGTTAATATCATACATAGTATAAAATAACACATAAGCCAGTATGTTGATGCAGGTTACAGCTGAGCTGAAGGGTCTTGCTCAAGGATCCACTCAAGGCAGTTTGGTGGTACTGGGATTTGGACACATGACCTTCTTATCTGCAACACGAAGCTGTAACCACTGAGCCACCACAGCTAGCACAACTAGCTTGCACTGATTCATTGCAGTCTTTTAGTGGTGTTAATTCAGTGACAGAAGTAGTTGAATCAGTGCAAGCTAGCTGCGGTGGTATTGTGGTGGCTCACTGGTTAAGGTTTTGAGTCATAGCTCAGAAGGTTGTGTGGTCAAATCCCAGTACTGCCAAGCTGTCATGGTTGGGCAAGACCCGTAACCTTCAACTCAGCTGTAGCCTGCATCAGCGAAAAGAGCAAGCGTGCTGGGTTACGTTTCATTTTATACAACATTAAGATATTACAGTACTTTACTGTAAATATATTTTACAGTTGTTTACTGTACATTTTCCAGTACTTTACTGGCAACCAAAATTGCAAGTAAAGTACTGTAAAATTTACAGCAGTTTATTACAGTGTAGGCTTATGAATAGATGCTTTTCATTTGAAAAATGTCGACAGGACGACACATTCCAGATGAAATGTTTAAGTTTCAGATGTTAAAGTCCTCCCTAAAAAAAGTTGAACTGGCTTATAAAATGTATTCGGTCCCAGACAGAGAAAATAAGCAGAGAGGTTATACTATGCATTCGAAAATTAGAGAGGCATACATTTTTATTTTATTATAAATGGTAATGTTTTAGATTTATTACCATTTATTTACTCACAGAAAATAAATAATAATGAACATAGTTGATTATGAACGTAGTTGAAAAAATGCAAATTAATGAACATAGTTCCAAAAGTTTGTGCTTGGATATTCCGCTTTCGAATACTTAAATATTATTTTAAAAATGTGAAAATGAAGAAAAGAAAAAAAAAAACCACAAGATGCATCAAGATGCAAAAGGAACTGATTTATAATCGTAGCCTTAATAAGACTGATTTAAAAATTCAAGCTAATTCTTATTCTTTCAACATCTAATAAATAAAATAACCTGACGTGATGGCACTGATACATAAATGTCTGCTGTCACATCGCCAGCTTGAGACTACAGATTTAAGTTTGTGAAGCCTGAGATGAGTCACCACAACATATCAAGTCAATGTCTATAAATGTGTAAAGGAAGTAGGGTAAGAGTGCTAAGCTCAGGCTCGTTCACTGCAACACTGACCTGGAGGAGGACGTGAGGAGGAAGTTGTCAAAAACGGACGTGCAGAACTCCTCTGTGCCAAACTCGTCAGACAGAAGGGTCAGATGGCCAGTAAGCAGATGAAGGAAAATGTCTCCGAATGCCATGTCATTGTACGTTTCCACTGCAGACACACACACACACACACACACACATATTACACCTATAGCCACTAGAGTGTGCCACAGCAGTGATTTCACAGCAGGGGTGTAAATATACATACATTTAGTGCACTAGTCTATATATTCTCAATATGGCTGCAGTGATGCAAGCGAATGTTTAAGAATGTTTCTTTATTTCTCTGAAACATTTCTATTCTTCACCATTACCTTACTTAGAAATAGGGTCATATCAGTTACTTGGTGGAATTTTTTTCCCTCTCCCTTTTCTCCTTTTCTGAGTCTGTCAGTCCAAGTGAGGGAAGCGTGGTCTCTGAGTCTATCAGTTTGTATAAGAAGGTGTGTTCTCTTCTGCCTTCTTCAGTTATCAGGCTCAACAAAAAGAATTTGTCCATTTCAGCAAATGGGGTGTGGCCAGTCTATGTCTTTCAGTTCTGCTTAAGAAGGTGTGGTCCCTGTCTTGCACAATCAAGGAGGTGTGGCCTGTCTGTGTCAGCCCCAGTAAGGGGGCGTGCCCTTCCCCTTTTCCAAGCTAAAATGTTTCTTGTAAAACAAAATATATTGCCTAGAAAGAGCTCTAAATGACATCATCTTGAGTTGATGGCTGATTTATATGTATATTTTACACATTAGATCATGGAACAAAGATGCACCATTTTTATTATTGCAGAATAAGAAAGAGACACCACTAGCTGTTCTTTTATACAGTCAATCAGTGAAGAAATTTCTAGTACAGTAGTAAAGATCAGGGTGAGATTATACCATCTCCCTCTAGTATACAGTCTTTTAATATATACAGAGCATGTGTACCAGTGGCTGGCTTACCCAAAGAAGGGAGCAACCTCTGTAGAGCGTTTTTATTCCTCTGCTTAGCAATATGGAGGACATAATACAGACCCATCTCACACGCAACTCTGTTTTCCTGCAGATATCTGAGGAGCAAAGAAAGACAATTAACAACAGTAGAAAACACCAAATAAGTAATAACTGTATACTAGATGTGTAAACTGTGTTCTAGATGTGTAAAGTGGGTAAAACTATCAGATACAGTGTGTGTACTTGATAAGAGTGTGTGTAAATACCTGGTAAAAGTGTCAGGCAGGGTGTTGGGGTAGGTGAGGGAGCTTTTCTCTTCACTGGGGAGCTTTTGTTCTACAGTAAACGTGTAATCGTCCACCACTATTGACATCATGGCTGGCAGGAAACGTGTAACAACTTCCAGTTCCTAAAGGAGTAGGAATAACCAAACAATATCAATATCAGTAGCAATAATAGTTTCTCAAATAAACAGCGCTTCTTTCAGCACCCAAATTTTCATCACACAAACAGCTCTTTTTCACCAAGTGACAGTACTGGTTCTTAATCTGGAACCGTTCCACACTTTTCTGCTACAAAAATGCCAGATCTTAGATGATAAAATCAGCTTGGCTACAAAAAGCAAATGACATCCATCCATCTTCCATAGCGCTTATCCTACACAGGGTTTCAGGAAGAGCCTGGAGCCTATCCCAGGAGATTCAGGGCACAAGGCACCCCCGAGGAACCATGGACGGCCCATCGCAGGGCACAGTCACTCACATTCACTCACTACGGACAATTTGGAAGAGCAAATCAGCCTAAAATGCATGTCTTTGGACTAGCGGAGGAAACCCCCGAAGCACGGGGAGAACATGCAAACTCCACGCACTCAGGGCAGAGGCAGGATTCGAACCCCCAACCCCAGAGATGTGAGGCAATAGTGCTAACCACTAAGTCACAGTGCCCCCCAAGCCAGTGACTTCATTATTAAAAATAAGCTATGAATCAATGGACACAACAAAAACAATGGGTTTATTACCAGTTACAACAAGCTACATAGGATCTAATTGTTACTACTAACAAAAATCTTTAAAAAAATGTTGTCTTGCAAACAACTGCATTTAACAGTTATTTAGTAATGCTGGGTATAAGCATCTTCGTAGGCCAAAGTGAACCAAAAATCCCTGCCAGTTTTCACAAGTTTTGATAACACTGTTTTCTTTGTACTTGTGCATGTCGATAAATGCCAATAGCTGTAACTTACCAGGGTCTGAAAAAAATGGTAAAAGGGGTAATAAGGTGACATGAATAGCAACTTATGATCTTACCAGACGTGGCTCTTTGAAAACCTGGCTGTCAATCATGTCCCAGGCTCCCTGACCGAGACAGAGCATCCTGAGGAGTAGCAGTAGGTCTGGACTGTCCTGTTCGTACACAAACAGTGATTTTATACTCTGACACAAAACTTACTGTATCTCATGACTGACTATTTATTATAGTTTTAATCCTCTGAAGAACAATTATATAATGGTTCTAACCATGGATCAATGTAGCCTTTTATATCTTATACTAACTTCTCAAAAGGACCAGTTAAGCACAGACTTATTTTATGAACATCAGCCAACTATTTAAACATTTGGCTCATCCTTCAAATGTGTCCAGGAATATTGTGGCTAGTTATTGGATCCCTAGAGCTTTCTTTAAAATCCCATAACAAGTTGAAGTTGGATTAAACCAGGTCAAGTAAGCTAATATCTAAGAGATATAGGAAAGAAAAATTACAAAAGGAAAAAAAAGAAATCAGATCAGGAACTCTTACTCTGGGCAAGGCGTCCTGGCTGAGCAGCTCCTGCAGGTTCCTCACTGTGCTCAGCACGAGTGTGTTACTGGCAAACGGGTCACACAGGATCATAGAGAGGTCCCTGTGAGAGACAGTCATACACGCAATGACCACAGTGCTGGAAAACTTTGTGTGTACATCAACAGTGAGTTGCTCTGTCGCTTGGTTATATTTCTGTTAATTGGTCATACCCGAGCACTTGCTCCTGGCCTTTCTTCATACTGTCCAAGAAACCCTGCAGCTCTCGGGCTCGTTTGGCATCAACAAACTTTTCCCTTATGCAGGCGTCCAAGCACCAAGTGAACTGGAATAATAAATAAATATTTATTCAAACATATTCTTTTACATCCTGTTGTAGTGTTTTGATTTTTAGACCTGCTATATAAACTACTTTTAACTGCATTTTAAATGTATGAAATGTAGTATTCTGCCCAACAATTATCATTTTATTAGGGGTCCAAGCACTGAAAGAGCTAGGAACAATTGTTTTTTGCTCTGATCTTCTTCTTGCCCTAAAATAAGTCTCAGGGACATGAAACATGGTCAGCGGGTAGTATGTTCTTGGACTAGATTGGCCTGATGGTGGCGCTTTAGTGCAGCGTTTTAGATTTTGTCACACCAAAAAAAAAATGTCCCTGACTCCTTGGTTTCTAGCAAACAACAAAGCCTCAAGGATTACTCAGCTCCTCTACCTTCAGTTCTGAGCTAATTTGCATAATGTGCAAAATATACTTTGCAAACTAGGACAAAAGCCAAAGCAATAATACAACCAGGGGAACACTGTTGCACTGAACAACATTTCTGTCTGACCATATTAATGTTGCTAAACGGCTGTATTTGCTAGTTACAGGTTCGAGACTGCTACCACCAAGGTAGACATCAGTTCCTCACCTTGTGGCAGGGATCGACGGAGCAGATCTCACTGACGTCCAGATCGTGCAGGGACATGAGGAGCTCGGCGCGCAGGGTACAGTAATGCACGTTTCTTGTGCGCAGGAAGAGTGTCCTTAGGAATTGCAGCACCATATCATACAGTTTTACATTCTTCCCAATCATCTGAGTAAGCTTCTGTACAACCTGTTATGAGCACCAGACACATTCTCTGATTACATTTTGCTTTTATTAAGGAATTAGAAATGATCATAGGGTAATGGGCATGGTGGAGCTCACCTCTCCCTGCCGCCGGGTTTTGGGAGAAGGACTGAAAAAGTTATGCAGGATGGAGAGATCGCTGCTGAAGAGTGCAGCCTCTTTCTCCACGATATACTGCTTGAGCAAAGGAGAGACTTCATCACCAAACAGAGCCTGGTTATCCTGCCAGATCTGCCTCTTTACCTCCACTGCGCAGACTTTATACAGCTCCTTATCAGCCATCACCTGCTTCAGCTTCTTCTCCGGCACCTGCGCAAACAGGACAGCAGAAATGAAATGTAAGCGGCAGACATTAACATCATTAACACCAGTAAACTGAATGCCATTAATCTCTCACCTTTGGTAAGTGTTTCATAACCTGCATGACGACAGGCTGAATGGATGGCATCTTGACTAGCGGGAAGCTCTTCTCCAGAAGTTCCTCCAACTTGTGGTATCTAAGTTGGATTGAACATATTGTAAAGAAGAACCACGGAATAATGAGTCATCGCGGACTCGGATGTCTTGCTCTTACCTGTCCTCGTCTTTGCCTTCAGCAATGAAAGCGACTCGCTCCATCAGCTTCTCCCTGAGCTCGTCAAACACAGATTGATGAAACTCCAGCCGAGGAGTGCCGTGAAGATCGAGGAAAGGAAGCGCAGACTGCAGCGTCGGCAACAATATGCCGTTCTCCGTCTACACATAACAATATCTGTTGCTGTGGTGAAGTAGAACCTTGCATAATGTGTTTTAGCTTATTGAGGGAAACTGCATGACTTTAATATTACGTGCCAATCAAAAAAAATGTGAGACCAGTGCAAAAGAGTTTCTATATTTGGGGAGAGATCTGGTCATAACATTGTGATACTTTAATCAGAGGGCTGCGGTAACCAGGGATGCAGATTTCCCATGGAATCTGAGTACTTTTAAACTCGATTTAAGTTCATGGAAAATGGAGATTCATAAACAGAAACATTTGTCAATGGTAACATTTGTCAGAAATAATAAGGATCTTTTTTCTGTCCAGTAACATATTTTGTTTATGTTTCAGCATTGCCACTAGCATATTTATACCTGTCCCGTGAGTTTTGCATAATCCTATGACGTCTTCCTATTGGTGTCTTTCAGATGAGCGTCATCGAAGTGTTCTCACGCTGAGATTGTGATTAAATAAAATTTGGGACACAGTCAGAACTTTAGTCTCAATGGCACTAAAAATCAGCTGCCGATGAGCACATATGCGTTCTGAGATCTCAAACTCATGACTAATGAATTGTTTTACGATGTGATTATGATTTTTGTCTGCAACAGCAAAATCAGGTCAAAAATTGTGTCCAGTGTAAACCCGGCTTTAAAAAGCAGTGTAGATGTATTGAGGCAGGGTGGTTTGGGTATTTGGGCTGTTTTTATGCAGATCTGGCAACCTGCACTGCACTAACAACATACAGACAGGTAAAATGATGTAACCAACATTAATTTTCTAATTTTATTTTCTATCTTACCTTAGATATAACCAGTAATCTGCAAGGAGATTGGGGTGCCAAAAATAGGAATTAGGGACTATTTTTGTAATAGGGATGTTCCTGATGCCCCTATTAATTAGTGCTTTGCGAAATATGATATAGTTTGAGTTATATAAAATATTTCTAATAGTTGAGTATACAAAATAATGGTTAAAATAAACCTGGTCAATAACATTAAAGATGCATTACATAAGATTAGACTTCTAATGGTTAGGTGGGTTCGACGTTTGAATGATTCCCGCCCATATTCACGAAGCTCCGCCCCCAGGATTTACAGTGGCCTATAGAGTGTCTATAAAATGATTGACAGAAGGCACATCCAAACGAAAACAAGCATCCCGGACCGGAAGACAGTTTTCCAAACGGCTTTTCTCAGCGACTTAATGCATTTTGCTAAAACCACTGTTTTGTTTTGTTTTTTAAAATCATGTTCTACATATCTTCCAGGTTGTACAAGCAAGAAATAAAAAAAAAAAAAAAAAAAAAAAAAAAAAAAAAAAAAAAAAAAAAAAAAAACTAGACTACTGCACCTTTAATGTGTCCTGTTTGGATTAAGCTAGAGAGCAAGCAACGTAACACGACTTATAATAATATAAGTCATATAACTTGCACACTCAAACACAGAAAAAGTTTATGTGGAAATAAAATTATTTATAGCTAGCAAGTATTACAGTCTTCCCAAATGCACGTAGCATGCTAATAGCCGCGTTACCTGAAACTGGTCAATAGCTTTCAGAGGCTCTGTGCAGTTCGTTAAAGTTTCCTTCAGATCTTCGCCATTGGATATTCCGAGCTCAGGCAAGCCGGCAAACATCTTGTGCTGAGTGTAGCTCTACTGTCCTGCAGTAGTTTTAAACTACACACTGATATGTGCTGAAGAATGTAATAAAATAGCAACAGCGCTCGCTAGAAGTGGATTATTTAGAGCGCTCTGCATTTACGCACTTCCTGAACGCGCAACTAAATCGGCCGGGTGGCCCTGACCTCGCAAGATAAATGGTTCCGTTTGAGAAAGGTTCCTACATGAAGTAGTGCACACTTTATGTAAATTCATTTATTAACAATTTTTGTCCATTTGATTTGTTAAGCAAATCATTAAAGTGTAGGAGAAACACACACACATGTAGAAAACACAGTTTTTATTCATTACACACAGAGCCAAGGATTCCAGATTCAAAACCTTTCTTCACAATCATAGTGTATAAAATGCATCATGCCTGAGCTCACAAATCTGCACACATTATAAAAATATTCTAGCATCATAACATTTCACTTAAAACAAATATTTAAACTAAATCATTATCAAAGGTGCTACATAACCTACTTAAACTGTTACTGAAAATAACCCTGAATGCATTTATTAGAAACAAACAATAAAAAAATCCTAAATCTATTTGGTTTTATTATTTTTTTTAAATGATCCCCTTAGTTTTTTTTGTCCTACAGCTGAAATTGATACTGATTATTTCTACTTCATTTTCTAACCTAATATACTAGTGTATATTTTTTTTGTTCACCTTGCCTGACCTGCTGAAATCATGATTTCACATCAGGGGTCATAAACAGCCCTTTGCCACTGTCCTGTTCAATCAGTGCATAAAAACATAAAAATATTGCAAACAGTCATAGTTATAGCACGTTGTCATTTCCCTTCTTCTTGCAGCACAAGGCCACCAGTAGAAACACGATTGCTAGGATGAGCAGGAAAGTGAAGAGGAAGATGAGCATGCTCCAGGCTCCTGGACAGAGAGCCTTTCTCAGGGACACACTCTCAGATGGCACGAGGCTGCTGAGATTCAGGATGTAACCAAGAGCCCAACCAATTGAGGTGTCCCCTGCCTAGAAACACAGCGATCAATTTGATACAATAAGAGTAGAAACCAATCCACAATAGATGATCATATTAGTTGATCATTATAATTTGGCAGATTGAAAGACGCTCTGCTGTGCAATTTCACAACTTCACTTAGTCGTGTGTACTGTACACTGTGCTCAGAGCTTACTTTCTTCTGGAAGGAGATGCGGGAGAAAGAGTTCAGATCAAACCCGTAGCCTCTCAGAAGAAGCACCTGCATGAAGACCGTGGTTGTGCAGTAGTCCTGCAGTCGGTTGGACTGATCTGGAACCTTCTGCTGCATCTTTAGTACCGAAAGACAGTACAGTTCATGAATAAAGAAAAGCGTAAATTAAATGTAAATGTAACACCAATGCATGCCTAAGCAGCAGAGTAGTACATACTGTAGGTAAAAAGTAAACACAAGAATGACATTATAAGATATTTTGCTCAGCATCTGAAGATAGCTATGTGTTTGTAATTATATAATGTACTGTAGAGTGAAATGCTTTTTTGCCATTTATCCCAAAAGCAAACAGACTGAGTCTACAAAGAACTTGACGTTGTTTTTACGTCTACCCATACAGAAAAAAAAAAACATATGCAAATATTATGCAAAGAAAGCAAATGTTTTTACTGAATGTACAGTAGGTCACATTCTGAATGGATTCATTAGTTTTGGTGTATAAGGAATAAAGAATAAAATGTATTTTAAAGCTTGGAATGCGTTTTATACACCGAACCATGCGGAGAAGAAAAGTTTTGAATTTGAATTCCCTAGCTCTGCATGTAATGAATAAAAAATGTGTTTTTTGCATGTTGATAAATGAAATCATAGACTTTATGGACAAGAACCTCAAACAGAAGCATCTATAATGTTGCATCAGTGCTATCTGGTCAATTTTGTTCTAAGCTCAGGAAGTGTGTGAATGCCTTTCCAATATTAAAATGTCCTTTAAGACACATTCCTTATATACCAAAAGCAACTAATCCATTTAAAATTTGACCTACATTCAACAAAAGAAAACATTTGCATACTTGCATGACATTTGCATATATTTTTCTGTTTGGTTAGACATGTATATATCATGTCGTACTATATTTACTAGAATGACAATATTAATACTACAATGCAAGTGCAACTGCACTTCATCATTAAAGTACTTATATTACAGTGATGTTCAAATGTGCAATATTTTATAATTTTATATAATTTTATAATTTTATTTCTTTTATTATTCCTAAGGTGTATATATAGTTATAGTTTTAACTTTTTTTTCTTCCTTCCTTTTCTTTCTTCCTGCACTTTAACTGTCTGTGAGTTGCTGTGATAAGTGAATTTCCCCACTTTGGGATCAATAAAGTTTATCTTATCTTATCTTATCTTATCTTATCTTATCTTATCTTATCTTATCTTATCTTATCTTATCTTATCGTCCAAATGTACAGGCTGATGATGAATTCAGTATATAATGATGATGAATTCAGTATATATAAGTGCACATACTGTATCTTATATAATATATATTTAGTGTAGGCTAGATTTCAGCTTGCGTTCCTTCACGAGTCTGAGAAATGTGAATGTGGAATATGTAGATGGACAGCTCAGAATAGCAGAGGACCAAATTAGCACAGCAGGATCAAACCTCCTGGAAGGTCATGTTGCAGACGGTGATAGCTGCCTCTTCTAGGAGCTTGGGGGACGTGACGGTGATGCCTGTGGCCTGCTGCAGGAAGTGGTAAGTGTAGTAGAAAGCTGAAAATGCCTGCAACAGAGAGTGAAAAAAGATACATACATATATATATATATATATATATATATATATATATATATATATATATATATATATATATGAGAGACTGAAGATGGCATCCCTCATAGTTTCTGGGTGAAAAAATTAAAAACATACCTCTGTTTTACAGATTATCTCAAAACAGAATTCCATGCATTTAATAGCGTTTCCGTATTGGCCTAAGTATTACTAAAAATAGTTATTTTTTAGTAGCAAGCTCTAACGTTTTCATCCTCGTCCGCCTGCTCTGGTTAATTTATTTGAATGTGCTTTGAAACTGTGCACACAAGTTTATTTTGTTAGTTCAAACAGGATCAGGCTCTCAAGCAGTTTAAGCAAGAATAATATTAACTCTTCACAGGGCTGGAGATACTGTAGTGTTTAGGGACACCAATACCATCAGTGAAAACCATCACTCAGAAATTATCCAAACAAGAATAAGTGAACAAAAAAAAGATTAAAGAAAAACGGATTCACAAAAATCTAAAACCAAGAGCAGAAGACCTAAGAAAAAGCCCTTAAAAGGAAGAAACTGCATTTTGTTTGTTTCATTATTAATATATTAATATACAATTTTAGACATCTCTGCTCCTGATAAGGAAGGAACATCTGCAAAACCCGACCTGCATTAAATGGCTGTGTCGTTGTTACAATGGAAGGGTGTAAAAAACTATTGCACTCAACCGTGTGATGTGAAACTATGGGAAAAAAACTCTCGGGTGTCATTGTACCAAAAAAGTCACATACTTGCCATTGTGGTTTGGCGTTAAATGCCACATGACACCCTGCGTGTACGCGCTGCCGTGTGATCAAGATCAGCAGGTGATAGTCTGACACGTTTTGTTGTGTGTTGCTACTTGTTTGTCTTGGTGATTTATGTTTATTTTATTTTTATTTTTATACTACTTTATTTCTTGTACCATTTTAATAGATGTACAGCACTTAGTTTTTTATAAATGTGCTTCATAAATAAATCTTACTTACTTACTTATTTAAACAACTAGCAAAAAGAGTATTCTTTTACAAGGGTTTTCACATGAGAGATTTGTTTTATACTTAAACACACTCTATATCGCACAGTCTGTATTTCTTGATGTGGAATGTTTGCTTCAATTTTATGCTAAACATTAATTTGACATAAGCAATAGTGCTGGACTGCATTTAATACCACTCAATGTTACCTAGTCTGCTGCATGACTTTTTTAATGTATAGTTCATTTACAGTTACAGTTTGGAGACGGCTATAGAAACCGCATCAGAGACAAACTCTCTACAACTGTCATCAGTAGCCATGTTGGCTTTGTTCACTGTCTGTTACAAGACCTATCGCTTTTTGTTCTGTGGTTCATGATGGGACATGTTAGTGTTCACTGCTCCACACTTTATTTGTTCAACAAATATAATACGCCATCTGGGTCTTTTTACTGAACCACATTTGTTCCCGTTTGTATGTGTGAACTAGTACTAGAGTACTAGTACTAGAACTATGTATGCTATAAAAAAGCACCTGCCAAATGAATCAAAATAAAAATAAATGTAGACCTACCATAAATTTGCCAGTAACATTGGGCTGGAAGATGCCATTGAAGGAGCACTTGGAGTAGGAACAGGACTGGAAAGAGAAGATCTGGGACATGTTCCCCATGCACTGCTGGTAGTTCCCCGATCCTACAATTTCAAGCTGCTTGTCACCCTTAAACGGGGTGGGTTTGCTGATTGCTGTGCAGGGAGAATCAAACAATGCGTCCAATGTCTTAGACACACGGTGACCTGCTGGATAGCAAGGGTGGGTTATGAGTCCATCTGTGCCCTGAGACTGAGAGAGAGAGAGAAAGAGAGAGAGTGCAAATAATCTTATACAATGGTCTAAGTATTTCAGAATCAGATGATCTCCTGGGATTTAAACACACAGCAGTGTCTAGTTGCACAGAATGGTGTGAAACACTAAAAACATCCAATGATGAGCGGGAACGCCTTGTCGATGAAAGAAGTCAGGAAGTCTACAGTAAATCGAACAACCACCCTTTACAACCGTGATGAGCAGAAAAGCACCTCAGAACACACAACATGGCCAACCTTGAGGCAGATATGCTACAACAGCAGATGACTACATCAGGTTATACTCCTGTCAGCCAAGAACAGGAATCTGAGGTCACAGTGGGAACAAGTTCACCAAACTAGCACAGTTAAAGACTGAAAAAAGACCAGGTGACATTTTTCCAGCTTTGTACAGTTTCCGTCAAAGTCACTGTGATCACATTCAGGGAACTTGAAGCTCCTGACCTGTATCTGCATGATTTTAGAATTGCGCCACTGCCAAATAACTGGCTGATTGGATAACTGCATGAATGTGCAGATGTACAGGTGTTCCTGATAAAGTGGATGGTAAGTGTAATTCCTAGTACACAAAATACTTGAGAAAAACAGGATGTTTGGAGTTTAACTCTTTTACCAGAGACCAAAAACTGGGAATTTCCACCTGTTTTGGAGGTGCCTGTGAAAGTAGACACTCAGAGCTTTAAGAATGTGCAGCTTTTCGTAAGTATTTTTTTTTTACCTAGGCTACTAGGTTTAAATATTACAATTTTATTGTGGCAGTTGTATATGGTGTTTTACTATCAAAAAAGGCTCATGTTGTCCTGTCCGTTTTATCTCTGTATCAGTGTTATTGCGGAGAGATGTGAATTGTTTGCCCAGCAGAGGGCTCACACCCCTCCGATTTCCCATCACCCTGCTCACCAGCAGCTAAACACAGACTCATGATACTCTACACACAAAAACCCAACATAACAGACTTGCAGTGATAACATAATTCATTTGTTTACAAAAAATGACTGAAAATGTCCGAGAAGTCGATTTCCATTGCACCGGCGGAATGGAACGTCAGTGTACTGCAAGAAAGGGTTAAAAGTTTTTCTCCTAACTGTATGAAAACCTGTCAGACACTTCCTTACTCTTCCCTACTAATCCAAAATGCTGTGACTACCATTTCAGTTGAAATGGGGTTAAACCTGTAAATATGTGCCCATCTGTTTTACCTTGTGACAAATTAACTGGTTTCAAACTTGCTCTTATGTCTGGTAAGATATAGCATAAAAATTTGCATGCAACATATTTACCATTTACGAAGCCTTTTATTTCAGTTTCAGTGTTAGTGTGGTTACTGTGGTTTTGCTTTTTTGCTTCTTGTCATGCAGCCCCCAAGTCAGATTTCTTTTGTTGGGAGCTTTTTCTATGTGCTTGCGTAAGTTTGGAGATGTTGCAAAAAAAAAAAAAAAAAACAACAACTGCAGTTTCTGAAAAAAAAAAAGAATGTAAATTTGCATTCTTACAACATGAGACAAACAGAAAGAGTACAGCTAGTAAATCAATATAATCTGTATTTTTCTCTGAAACTGTGGTTACTGTGTCTGATGTTTTAATGTGAATTACTCAAGTGAAAAACACAGACATAATCATATCTCCACTGATAAACAAGTTTCACTTGTAGACTCTTGTATCGTTTCAAATGCAGTTCTTTTTGGCAATAGAAAGTAATGTAATGTATTTACTTATGATTAGCAAAAAAGAACAAAAAACAATGGCACAAGACAGATTGTACGAGATTGCTGCAAAACACTTGAGGTACGACAAGAAAACCACAAACCGCCACTGCTCCGGCCAAGGTGCAAGTGACAAGTGACACAGTGTATACAACAGCACAACAGTTAATGCCCCATAGAGCAAAAACCTTCTGCTAACTTAAAAGAAATGGCAGAAATAGATGAAGGCATGGGTTAGATATGTATAGTGAGTTTATTTTTTAAATACCTGACAATGAACTTTAGTTAAAATGTTGGAAAGGTCATTTCCCTCTCAGTGTATTTTTGACTACTAATACATGTAGCTCTGTATAAAAATAACATGAAGCTTTTCACTAAAATGCGACAAACCAGGGGCACAGAGGCTTTTATTGATCTTTTAGCGTATATACTGTGCAAACCAGTCTCTGAGACTTTTATTTGTTTTTAAGCATACATCCTGTGCAAACCAGTCTCTGAGACTTTTATTTGTTTTTAAGCATATATACTGTGCAAACCAGTCTCTGAGACTTTTATTTATTTTTAAGCATATATACTGTGCAAACCAGTCTCTGAGACTTTTACACTTGCCTTTCTCTGCACATTCATTTAAAGCACTATTTCTTAAAACAATGACCGAGGGCTTAGGGAACAAATTTTTTTATTATGCAATTTTATTATGCAATACAAGGGAAGATTTATGCAAAAAAAAAAACCTTCAAGAATACTGGATCTGAGGGAAGTATAGGGTGCAGGTGGAACGGCCTCAGGGACTGATGGAAAACAGATGGTACAGTCTTCCAGAACGTACGAGCTGAAAGCCTTTTTTTTTTTTTTTTATACCCATGAAGTTCATAAATTACCTTTGACCAGGATAACCAAATGGGGGCCAGGGGGCCTGCTTTAAAGATATTTACTTAAAAAATAATCACACATTATTTACCCTTCACTTGCAGCTATTTCTGCCATTTTAGGTATATGAGTATATGCAACTCATATACCTGCATAAACTCTGCACTTTTACTATACCACAATTTAGCTTTATTTATAGCATCACTGATGAATTTTTGAGGCGTTCTATAGTAACTAATAATTTACTGTGACTTGGGGGATGTTCTGTATTATTTAATGTAGTGCATCAATAAGCAGGCAATAAAAAAAGACTTATTATTATCACACACACACACATATATATACACACACATCACATTATACAAGTACAGTACAATAAAACTATTTCCTTCACATATCCTAGCTTGTTAGAAATTCATCATGTGGCCTTCAACATTAAGGATATTTCCAGTGAGCTCAGATAACTATTATGTACTGTTGGTTTATTTTGTTTACAGGGTGCCATCGACTGCTGTGGCAGAACCAGTGTTTACCTTAACCAGGTGAGCCAGCAGTTTGCGTAACATCTGGTCCTTGCCGTAGCACAAGAAGCTTTGAGTGTAGATGCTGTAGTTTCTGCCGTACAGCTGCAGCGTCATCAGGTTGCTCTTGTCCTCCACCTTGTCCTTGGTTTCAAAGGTAATCTGAGTAGAGGCACCACCGAAATCTAGCGCGCCGACCGTCTCTTTGCCAGGGGACAGCCAGTGGCCTACAAACCCGTACTGATGAGAGAAAGAGGGCAGGGGGCATCAGAGAAAGAGAGCAGACAATAAATTAATACTGTCAGAGCCTGAAATCACAAACCATGCTGCCAGTGCTGGCATTTCTACTTCTGTTTTTTCAGTGGTTTCCATTGTGTCCATTGCATAGTAGTAGAGTTTGTAATTAATTAATTACTGAAAAAACTTCCAGTTTAGGCCACACACACTTAAATCCGAATACAGATACAGATACAAATATTTGGAGCATTAAACAGATACAGATACAGGCACTGCTTTACATTCCAGTTATGTATATAACAAATCAGGAGCAATGGATAACAGGTCCCGTTAAGAATGTAATTAAAATTAAATTAATTTAAAAATACAGTGTAATAATATGTAAATTATTATTTCATTATTTCTTCAGTTTTATGTTTTATGAGTTTTATTTACTCTTAGTCTTGTTTTATAATGCTTCTTTTATTATCTGTTATTATTATTGCTGCTCATATTAAGTCCATACTTGATTCTTATTATGATCTCTTTAATTGTTTTATTATTTCCTTGAGAAGCACATTGAGCATACATGAGATTTCATGTAAGAAGCTTTAAAAATAGAGCCATAGAAATAAAAATGATGTGATGACAATGACGATGATAATGATGGTGACGATGATGACGACGATTATTATTATTATTATTATTATTATTATTATTATTATTATTATTACCTTGATAAAGTTCTCTAACAGGTAGTTGACAGTGACCCAGCCATATGCACCTTCCTCTTGCCCTGTCAGTATGGTAGCCCCCTTGAAGCGAAATGGATAACTCTTCAGCTTTTCTTCTACTTCCTTCAAAATCTCATCTGACTCTTTGGGATGAGAAATGCTGTAGAGTACCACAGACACTATCATTCATTTTTGACTGATTTCTTGTAACACCATGTAACTGATAACATGATCTCAGGAGTATTAAGCAATTATTCACTAGAAAAGCCCTGATTAGGTCCTCTGGAATGTGTGACTCACTTCAGTAGTCTCATGCCAGCTGTGGCTCCAAGATACAGAGGCGTGGCCTGATGCCTTGTCTTTGGAATGTCCTGCATAGCCTGCTCCATGCACATCTCCAGGCTAAGAGCAGCTCCTCCTCTCTGATTGGCATAGCTCGATATTCCACCTCCTATAAAAAAAAAAAAACACAGCTTGCTTCACTTAGATTTCATCTCTTAAATTGAGAACTTCCCCTTCTAAAGAAGAGAGAATGCAATGATAAAGGGAACAGAGGCTGGTTTTGATATGCCAGATGCTTCCTCAGGCCATCCCTTAGCAACAATAATCATAATACACGCACTGTTCCGTGACATTTGTCATGTAGTTGTACCACCTCTGTGAACTTGTGTGATGGGGAACCTGAACTGAAAGTGTTGTCGTTTTGAAATATTGCAAAGAAAATAAGGACCTTTGCCCATCGCATGTGGTAACTTGAAGAACTTGGTAAAATGAAGTGAAAGCTCTGAGAACTAGGTATTCTGACCCATGAACATGACCTGAGCTCAGTGAGGAAGCTTATGAAAGAACATCTGTTTGGACTCTAACCAGTGTTTAGCAATAGTGTTGCTATAAGTAGAGAATAATTATAAATAGTTAACTACACATATTAGTAGTGAGGTTTTTAAATTAGGTATCCATATAAGAGTTTGGTTTTTTTAATGTTATTATTTAGGAAACTTTGATTTAGTCAAGAATTGTTCATAAAAGTACCAACAACATCGCTGCAACGTTTCCACAATGTTAGTTTCTGTCTAACTGCAGGAACATTGAGAAACAAACCATTAATTCCTCACATGGTTTCAGAACATTGCAGAACTTTTATTTTTTGTATTGTTACAGGCTAAACTTTTCAGTATGGAGTGAGAAATGTGCCACTACAATCTGAATTTAAAATGAATTTTTCAAATAAAATCTGAATTTTATGCTTTTATTTGAATTGTGAAGTGAAGTGAAGTTTTGTAGTTGAATTAGACTAATATGTGAAGTTGAATTAGATCGAGTTAAAGTTGTATTCCATGGCTTGAATTTGTGTGCAAGGTTCCAGATTCAGTTATCGTTATATTAATTGTAATAATAATCAGGTGTAGAAAATTCAAATGCAATTTTTGGTGGCACAATCCAATTTCAAATTCATCAAATTCAGATTCAAATTTTCCAAACACTACAGTCCTGCAACTTAAGAAACCCAAATGAGCATGAGGGCATGAACGCTTGCCATGACACTGCATTTGTAAACTATTAACACTCAAGCTTAATGGTCTCATTTTGCCACTAGTTAGTTAGCCACTAGCTTACTAGTCAGCTACATCTAGAATAGTAGATTGCCCACTCATTTGTAGCTACTTTTGTACCCATTTTGTGTCACTTTTACAATTTCAACATATGCTATTGCCATTATAATAATATATACAATGAGACTACCTCTTCATATATACTAAGAGACAGGGTCTCTGAGGTTACAGGGTCTCTGAGATGAGGTTGGCTCAGTCTTCTACCTCATTGTAGCCATAAACAGCTTTATTTTTAAAGAACTAAAAGTGTGCACTCACATAACTGTCTTTATTTGCAGCAACATCAGACAAAAAAAAATCTCTAACTCAGCTTAACTGAATTGTAATTTTTTTCATACTGTCTCAATCTGATATCCTGCTGAATGCTTTCCTTTTATTGGCTCACTAGCTCATCCTCATCCTCACTAGCTCATCCTCATCACTTAGAGCGCAGCTGAAGCTGATCCATCAATTGTGCTCAAATCACAGCTTGTTTGATGTCATATGACAGTTCCATGAATTCGTTCAGATGTCATTCTATGTGCGTATAAACTTTGATAAATAAGAGTTACTGTGTTTCTATCTCCCTGACACATCTATGCATGCCCGTACATGCACATGCACATACACTCTTGCATTCACTTACCTTTCACATGGCACTCGCTATGCTGGCTGACGATGCCAGTATCGTTCTGTTTGTCTGCAGGCCATTTGTAGATAAACATAGCTGTATGGGAGGATCCAGCATCCAGGACGATACCATACTGCAAAACACATGCAAGGTCTCAATAAGAGATCAGTCAAACACCTAAGGATGATTAGCCCCATCGTTATGAAGATTTACTGCATGACAAAACAGTGCAGGGCTTCTGGTTTGTGGCGATACAACACTTTAACTGTGAGAAAGCCAATCTGGACAGTTTTATACACTCAGACATTTCAGACAGGCATTTAATGGACAATAGAACAAGGTCTTTTGTTTTGGTAAAAACACATTTGCCTCAAGGGCAGGGCTGAAACACAGGGGCTTTTTCTCCTTGCTGTGGCAAGATTAGGTGTACAAGACAATACATGCAACTAGGGCAGCGTTCCCACTTCAGACCTGCACTCCACCCTTCAGCTGAGTTTGCGTATGGCTTCGCACTGGTTGCTGTGTATTCACCAAGTTCCTGTGTTCACTTGCTCAGGTGCACTAACCATAGAAAACTGAGGACAGTGAAGACAAGAGCTTTATTCTCATTACCAAACCTCAGCCCTCATAAATCAAAATGTGGGGCATTTTGTTAGGAATAAAGTGGAAAAAAAAAATCACTGACTGAACAGCCAAAAGAGTCATCATTTTATATATTACACTTACACTATATTATACTATATATATATATGTGTGTGTGTGTGTGTGTGTGTGTTTGTGTATATGTACATGTGCAAAAGTCTTAGGCACATGCAAAGAAATGCTGTAGAGCAAAGATGCCTTCAAAAGTAATGAAATGATAAATGTTTCTCCATTAAAAAATACTATAAAGAGGAGTAAACAGTAATAAATGAAACAAAGTCAATATTTGGTGTGATGACCCTTTGCTTTAAAAACAAAACAAAACAGTAGTCTCACGTGCAGTGTGTGCAGTTTTATAAGGAAATGAGCTGTAAGTGGTACTGAGCATCTTGCAGAACCAGCCGCAGTTCTTCTGGAGACTTTGACTGTCGACTTGCTTCTTATTTTTGCAGCAAAACCCAGCAGCCTTCATTATGTTTTTTTGTCTGAAAAGTGTCTCTTATGTAATATGCCGCTTTCTTTACTGACAACATTTAACTGACTGTAACATTTAATTTTGTGCTGGAAAACTAATGTTTGGAAACCTAAAATGTTTTTGTGCTGACTTGATAATGTAGAAGTAATAAACTAAAAATCTATAACAAAGTTTGTACTAAAAAGAAATAGGGTGTCTAAGACTTTTGCACAGTACCATATGTGTGTAATTCACAGATATTCCTATTTCACCAAAAAAAGTAGCAATTGTGTATGCTGATATATTAGTAGTGAACATGCCACATTCATAATTCATTCATTCATCTTCAGTAACCGCGTTATCATAGACAGGGTGGTGGGTGCAAACTGGGCGTGAGGTGTGAATACACCCGGGAAGGGACACTAGACCGTCACAGGGCACCATGCACACACATATTTACACAATCATTCACACTGCAGGATTTACGAGATATGTCACCATGGATTAAAGTGTCGCAAAACAACTTGCACCACTCCCTCCTGTTCACCCTGTTATTGGAGCTGTTAATCTGAAGCTGTGTCCTTTTATAAAGGTAATAAATGCAGCAGGACTACCACTTTGTAGCTCAATTTGCATTAGTTCGTTCATTCATTCAATGCTGCAGAAGCTGCGATTTTAAACACACCAGAGCCAGAGGCAACACATTCCCTCTCCTCAGTCAAGCAGAATGTCAAGCATTTGTTTTTTTTCTTTTCAAATGAAGACATGAATGAATGCAGCAATAACACAGCACGGTGTTGATATTTGTTTAGTTCCCTGTATTCGCAGAACCACTGTAGCATAAATTGAAGGAAACACAATATGAATCTTTTAAAAATATCATACACTTATTTTGTTCAATAGTGAATGTTAAACTGATCCTATGTCCAGTGCCTGATGATGTATTACACACATTCTCCAATTTATATTGCCTTTTTATGTTGTCATTTTTTGTCCCTTGACACCCTTATAAATAAACGTTTAATACTATTACTATTACCTTCCATTATAAAAAATATGCAATATTAATTCAGAATGTCCTTATTCAACAGAGCCAATTTCAAATTCAAGTTCAAGTTCAAGTGGAGTTTATTGTCATTTCAGCCATATACAAGTACATAGTGAAACGAAACAACGTTTCTCCAGGACCAAGGTGCTACATAAGATGAGCAAATTTCAAATTTGCAAAGCATTTGATAAACATGAGGTAATTACTGCCATGACGCCATTTTAGATTTACAGCATTTTTGAAAGATCTTTATCCTGAGTGTTAGAAAGTCACATTCAGTGTGTTCAGCTTCACCCTTTCAACTTTCTTTACTTTTTAATGTAAAGTTTGCAGTCAATAATTATAGCAAAAGATGTATTATTATTATTTTTTATTATTTTATTGTTATTTTTTCAGTCACAGGATTAGCACATTGCTAGCATCATACTGTATACTGAGGAAGGACTCTACACAGGTAACCTAAATTACATGAATGCAAAATTAAAACTGTAATTAAACTAATTTCATTATTAAAAGTCTAAGACAGATAGCTATTTTTTTTTTAAAAAGAGTTTGCCTCACATTTTCTCATATTTTTCTTTCACACTGAATGAATATGCAATGAAAGAATCAAGCTTGAGGCAGTATCAGAAAGTGAAGAAATGGTATGACCCATTGTAGGGGTGTTGGTAGTGTAATTTAATGTCTTTCTGGAATGATTGGGAAAATCTATTTTATTGTTTAATATCAAAACTACTGAGCAGGTGTAATCCTTAAGAACCTACTCAGGATTTTGTTTTTATATTACTTTGGAGGGGGTTAAAGTCTTAATTAATGTTGCAAGACTTCCCCCATCCCCCCTCATTAATGTCAGACTTTCCTTCCCATTTGTTCACATCCTGATTAGATTTCTCTGCACTGGCTTCCACTGTGAGATGAATCATAATGATAGTAATAATGGAAATAGGAAATTCACTGAAATAAATATATAAACTGAAACCCAGTGTTGTTCATCCTTCAGCTGAACATCTAGGGAAGCATCAGTAATATCCTCATGACTCAACCTACATTAAGTACAATCAGCAGTACTGTCAAAATAGGACATGCTTTGAAAATGACTGTTCAATTCACGTTTGAATAGTAGTCTGGTGTCCATTTATAAGCAAAACTCACTCTCACTCCATCTCTATTGCTCTACATAGGGTGTAGGGTTATTTCAGCTAATTGGGATTCAGCCTGTAACTGAGCTACAAAACAGAGAGGGCATCACATCACCTCACTCTATAGAATTTGAATTTGAATAAATTAGACATGATTTGAATACATTTCACATATCTTTAGCGAGCATGCAAATGACACTTTCCCTTCAAGCAGACATACACCACTTTTTAAAGAGTAATAAATAGGCTTCAAGAAGAGTACAGGAAATGGCTCAAACTTCCGGGCAAAGGCTACGTCCTAAACCGCATGTTGCCTACTACTGCACTAAATCCTATATCATGCCTCTGTAGTGTGTGCACAGTTTAGTGCAGTATTGTGAAATATTTTGGACGCAGTCCTTTAGTCCGATAGTGTTTGACAAGCCGCACCGAGACCAGGAAACAAAGTCTGGGCTGTTTCTCCGGTGATGTAAACACCAAAAATGCGCATATATATCAGGTCTTACGGTATTATGATTAAACAGTAAAATAAGCAGACAGAATCAAGGTTTCATTCCCTCTTTCTAAACTTCTGTTTTTACTCGCTGAAGATACAAATAACAGAAATTATATCTTTTAGATATCTGCTTAAGAAATGTTTACAGTGCATCATAAATTCTTCACAAGATATACAAGAGGCCATCTTTAATATTAGTTAGTATTTAATATTATTTTGTTCATTATGTGTTCCAAAGTAATTGTGTGGTAAATGCATAACTTGATCAATAACGATTATTAAGTTTTATAAGGATTTAAATGATGCGTCATTTAAATTACAGCAAATGATAGTCATGTTGGAGTTAAAGTTACACTTAAAATAAAGAGGGATTTTGTTATATTTATAAAATTCTAAAAAATAAAATAAAATAAATAAATAAATAAATAAATAAAAATCCAGTGTTATTTTACACTGCTCGTTCATGTACCGTAAATGTGCCTACATACGCGCATCGAAAAATGAATGAATCGATCACTAAAGCACGGATAGCTGGGCGGCTGTCATCATTTCGGCTTGCTATCAGGCTACTATCAAATAAAAACATATCCCATTTATACATAAACCCATTTAGGATGAAATGAGTGCTAGTAAGTTTGTATTCGTGAGCACAACACTAGGTATAATGTGGTGAGTGAGGAGTGAGAGTTAGTGCAGAAGAGGGATTTACCATGTACTGTGCGGGTTCCTTCACGTCCTCGGTGTTGATGGCGAGCAGAAGAATGCCAACAGTCGCCAGCAATAACATGGCAACTGGGACGATAATGCGACATGACTGCTGTTGATTCCCCATGATAGCCGCCGTGTGTGTCTCTGAGACAGAGTGTGTGTGTGTGTGAGTGTGTGTGTGTGAGTGTGTGTTGCACCCGGGAGTTAGTTCACCTGTTGCAGTGAGTCGCGCGCCGGTGTCGTGAGAGTCTCATAAGCCTTGCTGAGTGCTCTCCATAAAAGTGGGCATGGCCCTTATGCGGCATGCCGTAACTCTGTAATGCAAGGCTGCAGATTAGCAGAAGTGTCCTCACAAGCACAGTGTTCCAGCTGCCTCAATTATGCACCACAAAAAAAAAAAAAACAATAATAGGCATCAAAGACTCTAGGGATGTGCAGGGATTGTTTTCTTTTTTCCTTTAATGTTGCCTTTCAGAATAGACTGGGAACAGGAAGAAAGAAAAACGGGTAAACATGTGAATACCACCTGCATGAGACAAAGCCTGAGGATGAACTTATTGACTCTTGGTGACAATAACGAAAAAACAAAAAGAAAAGGGAAACTGTTGTAAATTGCTTTACACAGGATCACTTAAAAGCTATTCAACCATTATTCTGCTTTACCCTGAGGACATTTTAGAGCATGGTTAAAGATAAAAAAAACAATGGAACTTGAATGCTTCAGGCTTCAGTTATTACTGGAGTTATCTGCATTTATGCTGGCGTGCATGACCTTTTATCTTCCTGCAAGTAAGAGCAGATGCTTTATAACCACACAGCACTATGAATCGTGCTGCATTTTAACCGTGCAGTATGTGGTTGAATGCAGAGCACCACATTATGGTCAATTTGTAGCTGTTCTTCCACGAAAATGGTTTCTCAAAGGTTCACTGCATAGTTAAAGTGTTCTTTTTTTTGTAAGACTGTACATTTTAACTTGTTTCTGATTATTTGGGCAAAAACATAAGTAAGGAATAAAACATTTCAGGACACGCTGTTATAGGAAACTCATCAACAATGTTGATTACTATACAATAACAAGTGTTCTTACACTACAACAATTTGCCAGCTTCACAGGTTAAAGAACAACACGATGAACATTATATCTGTTTATAGTTACGTTTAATGTTTTGAAATGTCTGTGAATACAAGTTAGTTCCTGTTATCACTTATGTTATAGCAGCTATAAACAAATAAGCGCATTAATATAAACCTGTGAGTTGCCTTGCAGCTGGAACTACTATCAGAGCTGTTGTTCTAGGAAATTAATCAACAATATCTGACCATTCAAAAGCAAGCATTGAATAGAGCTGGGGCATAACAGCATTTAATAGTTCCTAGATGGGACTTACATCGTACAAAGGTTAAATAAGCCTTCAGGGTTCTTCAGTTTGTCCCTCTGGTTCTGTGGTTCTATGTAAAACCCTACATATTGGATTGTTAAATCACAGATGGTTTCCAAGTGGAATCCCTATAGGAAGATAATAACCCTTACCTATTGAAAGAGCCCTTGAGGAACGCTTTTTATATGAGTGGATGTCATTTGGATAAAAGAATCCACCAAATAAATGAATGTAAATGTTGAAAAAAGAGCAGCACTAAAATTTGAGAGGAGTGTTATCAGTAGAAGCTATTCCCTTCTTCTATCAAAGCAATAAACGCATTGTTTGGGTCACCTTTGGGATGTTTTAGTGTTACGGATGTGTCGACCTGATACTGAATGTTGTGCACATGATGTGCACTTCCTCAAAACAGTTTATGCCCAAGTCTCACCCTTGCTTCAGTAGATAATCTCACCTGCTTACTGTAGATTTGTACCTATGAACTGCTGTCCTTTGTTCATCCCAGGACTCTTATTCACAGTATACTCATACTGGACATCCTTTCAACACTCTTAGTACTGTTTGTCTTTACTCTTCTCTGCCTGTATATGGTAATGATTTCTAATCAGACTACTGGATGTCACTCCAGTAGGGGGCACTTGTGGCCCAATGGGGGCAGTCGTGGCCCAATGGGGGCAGTCGTGGCCTAATGGTTAGAGAGTCAGACTTGTAACCTGAAGGTGAACCTGAAGGTCATGGGTTCGAGTCTCAAGTCCAGCAGGGATTGTAGGTGGGGATTGTAGAGTGAATGACCAGCGCTCTCTTCCACCCTCAATACCACGACTGAGGTGAGTCCCTTGAGCAAGGCACCGAACCCCCAACTGCTCCCTGGGCGCCGCAGCAAAAAAAAGGCTGCCCACTGCACCGGGTGTGTGTTCACGGTGTGTGTGTATGTGTTCACTACTGTGTGTGTGTGCACCTGGATGGGTTAAATGCAGAGCACAGATTCCGAGTATGGGTCACCATACTTGGCTACATGTCACTTCACTTCAGAAGAGGATGGGTTTCATTTTGCATCTGGTTCCACTGAAGGTTTCGTCTTCATGTCATCTTAGGGAGTTTTCCTTGCTGTTGCCTCTGGCTTGCTCAGTAAGGATCTAAATATAAATCTCCAGATTTCTATAAAACTGCTTTGGGATGATATCTATTGTTAGTGCTATACAAATTGACTGTTCCATTTGAACGGAGTACAAAAATAGTATTAAAGCACACAGCCACCACACAAGAGCAGATTAGTATCAGGGTGCTCAAAACCCTCTTTCTTTCTCTATCCGTTTTGAATTAATCTTTCTGTCCTTCTCTCAAGCTCCTCCTGTAAAAGAAGGCCTCCTCACATCCGTGTTAAAGCGGGCATACTCAGATCCATCCTCCTCGTCCTGGCACATTCTTGTGACCATGAAGCACTGATAGTTCCACAGCAGAAGCAGAACCATGACAAACAGAGCCACCAGGACCAGAGCCACCACCAGGAGGCACTGTTTGTCCAGATGAGAACCTAAATGTTTGTATCTCCAGAGCCATGTTTTAAGTGGTGACTCAGAGGGAGGAGATGGTGAAGTGGTAGAGACATCTCCAGCATGAGCTGAGCTCTGTGGCTTGCACATGGTTCAGGTTTTACCGGCTCACCTGCAGAGAAATCAAGAGATTAGGGCAAAAAAGCAGAATGAAAAGCCTGCAAAAACACATGGTAAGATCATGTGTGCAGTGTGCATCAGATTTTACTACATCTATAAGCCTGTAATGTGTGTGCCTATAGCTATTTTCATCTAGTTAGAGGGTTTATGCTGCTTGAAATTTATGACTGCATGTTTATATATAAACCTGCAGTCATAGATTTCAGTTTACAACAGTGTTTCTCAATCCTGGTCCTGTAGCAACTTCTAGTCTTTGTGGTGTTTTCCTTCCCCTACAGCCACTGTAGGATTTTTTCACAGCAAGTCCACACATTGGTGATGTCATCAAGGTGCGGTCCTACTATGGAATTAAATTTCTGTCAAAAGTATCAAACATAATTGGTCAAGCATCAAACAGAACAACTTTGAAGGGAATGAAATGACATGAAAGAGCAAAACTTAGCACATACAGTTTTAGGATTAGGAATATTTAGTGATTAGGAATTTCCTTCACTGTCAATTTTGACATCACCTTCACTAATTTACACAGCTCTACAATGTTACTCTTAGTAACTTCTTACTGATGAAGGCATATCTGATTATATATGGATAACTATCTTTGAAAGCTGCTTGTCTAAACCCCATCAGGCTTTTCAGTGGGTGCTTCACTGTGGAGAGCAAACCTCTTTGACACATGAATGGGAGAGGAGTGGTGCCCCTGTGGGTGAACCTTAGTGTTAGCTTGGCTTTGCGATTATTCCATTGAGTTGTCACCCATTTGCCCTGCTGTAAGGGCTCTAATGCCGGAGTTGAGGGTTCACTACCTCTGCCTAAGGCACCCAGACATTCCCCTTCTGAATATATGTTGTTCTCACTCTCGCGCTCCCTTGCTCTAGCATCTGAATGTGCACCTCTACTGCTGCAGTCTTCTCCATCAGACAGCTAACTAATATGCACTTATCACAAATAGAGCTATTATTAACGATGGTAGAAGGGTGAATAAACATCCTGCAACTGACACACTCAACAAGCTCAATGTTTTCAGTGTTGAATGGTAGATGTAACTTAGTTGTAGCTTTCTGGTGATGATTTTAGGCAGATCCAAAGTGGATGGCCAATTTGCTGTCTTTAGACAAAAAGTGTTCTTTGAAAAAAAATTGAGAAGCAAATATGTATGCACAAATAACAAAATAAAATAAATTATTTTTGAGTAGTTAACCCTCCTATTATCCTCAAAATTACTAACATCTTTTATCCTTGGAGTCAATTTGACCCCAGCAATTTAAACTTCCAGAATATGATTTTTACCCAAGTTTCTGTGTCAAGTACTTTATGTTTATTTGCCGACTACCTAAATAGCCATTTAAATAAAATATAGGTCCTCCCCCAACCCCCCCTCCCCCCACTTTAGTCATCCAGAATACCGATTGCGCGACTATGGAAAAAAACGCAAATCACCATAAAATCTCACTAATTGACCTATGATTGGAAAGAAAGATCTTTTTGGTTTTTTAAAGGCTTTATATTATTTCTAAGTACAGATTGTTGTTATTTCTAACATTTGGAAAGAAGAACAATTTCTCTTATCAAGGAGAGTAACGTATTATGTTCGGGGTCAATTTGACCCCAGGAAAAACAAACACAATTTCAAACATTTAGAACGGTTGTATTTGTAAAACAGAAGGGGTAGTCATTTTTCCCATTCTTGGGGCAATAGGAGATGACAGTGGCTCCATCAGTGAAGGCAAAACATGTTACCTTCTTGTTCTTCACTGCAAGAAGCTCAGAAGGAAGCTCCAGCTTGTTTTTTCTCATTGTCCTCTACGTGGTAACCTTCCTTTTCAGCAGTTCCTCACCCACGGTATACAATGTGAAAAAAATGATCACTTTCAGTCCTTCAGCCATGTCTAACACCACCCTCAGCATATCTGGTGATCTGGGACCACTTTGATGAGATTAGCAGCACTAAGTCTACCCTGCTGTTCAAGTGGGGAGAGGGACCATAATAACTTTGCATTTTTGGAAGGTAATG
>CM075026.1:13726012-13751608 GCA_037576675.1 Pangasius sanitwongsei
TGTATATTTTTATTTTATTTTATTTTATCTTATTCTATTTTATCTTACTGTTTGCACTGAGAGTACTCACTCAATTTTGTTGTACATCCACTGTTACAATGACAATAAAGAATTGCTTTAAATGAAAAAACTGCATGAGGTTTCACTGATGTCACAGTTTCTCGGTGTTGCTGCATCTCCCAATGGTCTAAAAATACACACGGAAATGAAACTTTCACAATGCAGTGCCATTAAGCATCCACACAACTTATTCAGATTCAGTATCTACATATGACTTTAACTTTTCTTAAAGTCTTCTTCTGCCTGAAATCATTTGTAGTCACTGCATTTCACCTTTGCATGGGAGCATATCCGTTGCCTGAGGAACGGCTCAGTCCTCTCAAGTGTCACTTTGACAACTCAGTCAGCGAGCACCACTCAGCCATATTGCCATGACACGAGCAGCCTGCACAGCTTGTGCTGTCACTTCACACTGCTGATTTATTTTACAGCTTTATCCATCTGTACTGAACATATTAAAGGCAGAAGCAGAAATAATGAAGTCCTACCTCACTGCTTGTCTCCACACACAGATTGGGCTTGATCCTGTTTCTGTAGTGTAGGGAGGTGGTTTAGGACGTGTCCACTGTCTGTGCAGATTTGGTCTGGTACATTTGGACTCTTCAACAGGTCAAAAAAAAAACAGACACACACACACACACACACAGACTCTGACTCCACCCCTTTGACTGCTTTTGGCCAACACACACTGACCCTTAAGAATGGTCTTTTTAAAAATCATACCTGGAAACCTTTGATCCTGTCTGCGTTTCATAATAATATTCAAATAAAGTCTCAAAAGACAAACTCAGTATAGATCGGGCCTTTGGAAACAACAAGTAGCTTTGAGTCACCTGCTTTGTGTCTTCTCAGATCAACACTTCCTCGATGACAGCAACACAAAAGTGTTACGATTTATTGTTCCATATTCATTTGACAACACAACATTCCCAAAATAGACACAGTGTTGAGGGATGTAGATGATTCCTCCGAAATTGTGATTTCGAATTTAAATGTCAACACAAGCCATGTTTCAAATAGATATTTGCAAATATGATTGCAACTGCTGTCAGTTAAAGTGAGAATAAAGCAACTGTGTATTAATTTCTGTCCCTATTCACATGGATTACTTATTATATCTGTTTATGTGCATTTTTATCATTGATTATTTATTTGTATTTTATATATATATATATATATATATATATATATATATATATATATATATATGTGTGTGTGTGTGTGTGTGTGTGTGTGTGGATATATACATATTGGAGCCCCTATCAAATAATATACATAGCTATGCAAAACAAAACAAAACTAAAAAAGACCTTTAAAAGAAGACAAATTCAGTTGTGAAGTTTAAAGATTAAAATTTCATTATTTAGTTTTAAATCTCTGCACGGCATGACACCAAACCATAACCTCCTCTGCACAAATTCAACCTCAAGAGCATCTTAGCAATTGATTTAAAACTCTTCTGTGCATTCAAATGAGGATTAAATGTGATTATGGAACAGCTTTTTCTCTTTTCTTTCTTTTTTTTTTTTTTTAATAAAAAAACCTCCCATAATATACATTTTTAATCCAATTTAAAAGCATAGTTTCATCACATTTGAGTCTCTTTAAGGTCTGTAGCATTGAGTCTTCTATTTTTGTCCTGTCTTGTCATCTGTGGTTTTATCTTTGACCTTTGTTTAATTGTTTACTTCATTTATATAAATAAATGTGAGTTAAATGAAGAAATCGTTTAAAAATATTCTTAAAATTGTATGCACATTCATTTAGAATCAAATTTTACTTGTCTAATTCATCGTATTTTATTGAGCATTTTTATTTATTCCACCTATTCTAACTGTTCTTACCTTCTTGTATATAATAATATTTTATTAATTTATTATAAGAATGCAGCTGTCTTTTTTTTCACTCTCTTCTGTTCAAGCTTCCTACCAAAAAAAAAGAGTTTAAAAAATACTCCAACTGGAAGTAAAAAGTATCATATCAATATGTTGTAACCCCAATACTGTTCCTCTCCTGAACATTTGAAACTCGCCTGTGGCATAAAACTGTGAGAAACTCCACAAGAACCTCAGTATGAATTAAATATCGCATTGATTTTTGCGAAACTAGAAACTAGTTCCATAAGCAATTTGCAGGGAACAGTGAACCTGCTGGCTTAGAGAATAATTCAAACCAGTTTTTCATCTTATATATTTTTATTGGCACATGAGAGTATAAGTTTTGAACATATATATTTATTTTTTATCATCTCACAGAGTAGGACTGGCCTTCAAAAGCACATTTGGTGATAAAAAAACAACAAGACCTGGATGTATCTATATTAAAATCGTCTAGAGATTCACAAAATCACAATGTTTGTGTCAGATTGGACAGGTTACATAGCTGTTTGTTTCTGATCTGCCTTTGTTGTTTTTTTTTTTAAATATATTAGCACATTATTCCTCAGATCTGTAGCGCATCCTCAAGGATTTCCACTACTATCACAATAAATATCATTTCGCCTTATGTGACAAATCAGGAAAGCATATTTATCCATTGCTCATACTTCATTTCAACTGACTATACTCAAATGCTTGAAGCATTGCAGGAATTTCACAGTACAAGCTTGGCAGCGTACTGACAGCATACAAAGGTCCACTTATTCTGTAGAACCTCAGCAAAATAATAATAATAATAATAAATTAAACACTTCATGTAACATTCCCAGCTTACAAAATATATTTTCCACATCAAAGCCCTCAGAAAGATTGTTTTAAGACAAAAGTGCTATACGGTGTCCTAGCATCACTACCATTCACCGTGTGTACTAGTACAAGTCACAAAATGCAGATTATCTTCCTGTAGTTGACCGTTTAGCCCAGAAAAAAAAAAGCTGAAGAAGATTAAAGGAACGTAGAAATGTAATATTACTTCCACCACCATCTATATCAATAAACAGCCATAATACAACACCGATTACATTAACACACAATCCTGTTTGTAATATAAAAGGTACCCTTTGGGTAGAAGATGGACATCTCACTACACTACAGAAATTATTACAGAGAATTTCAAGCAGAATTAAATATTAAAACCCTCTACTCAAAACATCCTGTAATAATAGCTGCTTTATTAGATTTTACGCCGCTTTTTTGGGTCCCTTTCATTTGTTCATCAAGTCTCAGAGCTTATTTTAAAAAGAAAATCTGCTACATTTTGCACTTTCTAAAAAGACTTGATCACTTGACTTGTTGTTAAGAACGACTGGAGCACATGAAAAAAAAAATTACATAGAAAAAAAAAAACAGAGAAAAGTAAATTGATCCACAGTTTTGTTGGCTTAACAGATCCAGATCACATCAGCAAAATGTTTTTTTTTGGGAGAAGGCAATGGAGAGAGTGACATGAAACGAAAACTGCAGGATACAAGGACCTGAATAATATCTACAGCATTATTTACAGTAGTGCATAAAGGAAAGCTCCACCCTGAAACATATTAAACATTTCTATCAAAATATTTGCGATGTGATTAGCGATTCTAGTGCTAGTTTGTTGGTTGGTGCTGTATTTTCGTTATTTTTGTGGGAAGTTAGCTGTTGTTTGTCGTTCTGATGTCATAAGAGTACATTGCTAGTGCAGTTAAAATGGTGTTTAATAGGAGAAAAAAATTAAACCTTCTCAAACATAAATGATAATGCTCAGGTTTAGCTGTTAGCTTGTAAAAAAAAAAAAAAAAAGAGCAAAGCTTCTTTTCTAACTCGCCATTGTTCTACGTTTAATATCATATTAATGAGAAATCCAACACAGAAGTAGTAGAGACGTTGATGCAAACATTGGACTCGAAGTTCCACAATGGAATGCAGCTATACTAGTCTCAGCTCTGCTAGTTAGTGATCTATGAGAGCAGTGATGTCTGTATTAGCATGAAAGTTAAAGCTTTCGAAGCTGATCTGTTTGAGCAGAGTGTACAGATTTGGATGTGAGACAGCTGGATGGACTAAAGGACTAAAGCGTTGCTGCATCGCTCTCTTTCGGTGGATTTGAAACAAGGGCTAAATCCCACTAAAACACTATTATCAGGTAGTCAAATTGCATTGTGGGTAAAATAGGAAACCAAAGTGGAAAAAGATGAACATGTTGATGAAAAAGTTCATTAGAAGATGTTATTGAAGAGCATGTTAATTATTAAGGTTAGTATACAAATCGTTCAGGGTGGACTTATCCTTTAATCTACTCTATATGTATCACTTATCTATTGCCTAGTCTAATAACAATACAAATAGCAATCAGAGGTATATTTTACATCAGCAATATACAATATACAAAAATGTCCTTGCAAATGAAACATGAAACTTAGTAAAAGTTAGTGTTTAAATCAGCTACATATATTTTAATATGCGGAGAAGTGGAGGTAGAGTGACCACTGAATGAATCTAATGTTCTGTAAGTATGATAGCCAAGCCTATGATAAATAGAAATTAATTTTCGAATAACTTCTTCAGCTATGAGCATGCTTTATGCGTGTAGAAAATGTGGGAAAATGAAGCTGGGTGTTTCCGTGTGTGGGAAATGTGAGGGCGTATTGCGGCAGTACATTTCAGCTCCTAGGGCTGGTTGTTTTTTTTTTTTTGGCAGTTTCTTTCACGTGTCACAGTCGTGTCCTGGGCATGTTCGCAGAGGCCTGGGGAGGAGGCTGGAGGAGGAGGATGGAGGAAGGTGCAGGATTGTGTTTCTTTGTTTGTTTTGTTGAGATGAGCATGTTGTTGGCTCAGACGGTGACGTTGTTGATACAAAGGGATCAGCAGGTCTGGCACAATTTCAGTCAACCCCCGCCAACCATCTCTCCTCCTTTTCTAGTCTCCCTGTCGCACTCTCATTATGTCTAGCTCTCTTTTTTTCACACTCTTGTCTGCGCTCACACCACCGTGCTGACAGAGGGGTCGGACAGGTTGAGCTGGCCGGTGATGTCCGTGGGATATGGCTACAGGCGAAGGGGAGAAAAAAACACGACAGGAATAATAATTGTTCCTATTAACATTAATGTGTAAATAGCTTCATTTGGCCATTTAGTAGTAATTTTTCATTAGTGAGACAAATCCCATTTCCACCACAGGCTGTATTTGCCCCAGACTAAATGTGGAATTACTGAATGTCAAACATGCTGAGGACGTTTTGGACTTCTCTTTGAACCTTATTAGTATGCTTTTCTTTTTTTTTTAAATGTACAGTGAACATCTAAAATTGCACAAGAACTCATTAACACAGCACAATATATCTTGCACTTGGGCTAGAAATGCCTCTCAGAGGAATGATACAATGCAAGAGCTCATGTCTCCCAGCCCTTAGCTAATAATTTACCAATAACTCAGAAGTATGATCACTATAGTAACCGTCCTAATTAAATAAAAGAGCAGAAACACAGAGCACCGAAATGTCATTAACGGCCAACATTATTGCAACATAACCTTTTAGAGTATTGATTTTACATCATTTATTTTCCCTGACCATTTAATGCATTGATTACATATTACAGCGGAAGGTTTTTCAAGAAGGTTTCTTATTTATGGGTCAAAGATGAAAAGAAGTTTACGGAAAGAAGAAAAGCTACACTCAAAGAAAACAAGTTCCAACTTTTAGAATTATGCCTGAAAAGTTCTACCTTGGTCTCATCAGACCATATCACGTTTTGCTACATGGTTTGGGGTGATTTAGGCAGGCTTGGACGTTTCCGTCTAGCCACCTTTTCTCCACTTGTTGATGATGGCCTTCAGAGTGTTCCATGGTACATCTAATGTTTTGGAAAAAACAAAGAATTATTTTATATCCCTCTCCTGATTGACACGTTGTGACAGTGAGATCCCGAACATGCTTTGTAAGCTGTTTGTGGACCATGACGTCCCAGAAGATGTCAAGAAAATCCTACAGAATCTTTATTTGGGGTTAATTTGAATGACTTCTGATTCTTTTTTTTTTTCTTACATCCTAAAAACATGAAATTATAACAGGGGTGTGTAAACCCTCTGCTGCAGGGTTGTACACACAACCTTTAATGGTTCCCCCGTGAGACAACCTTAAGAACCCTTTAGAGTGCTAGACTGAACTGAACTATACGGCATTACATTGTACACTCTTTTAAAAAGGGTTCTGAAAGGCTTTTTGGATAAAGGATGGTTGGATCTATTTGGAACCCAAATAAGGAACGTTCTAGATTTACCTTATAAGAGTGTAGAATTTTAAATTTATCCCTTTTCATCAGTTTCTGTTTATAATTCTGAGTCAGTAAAAGTGAACTCCTCAAAAAAGGTTTCCTCAAGGGTAGGTACGTGTAGGTACGAGCTCCAGCTACATGAAAGAGTTCTATTTGGATCCTTTTCTGATAGGGAAACACACTGTTGTAGGGTTCTACATAGAACCTTTAAGGGTTCCCTGTAAGGGACAGAGTGAGGACCCTTTAGCAAGCTAGTACCATTGTTATCTAACAGTACAAGAGTGAAAGTGCAAGCCTGATTCGTCTTTGACCCTTAAACGTGAATGTTTGTTTCTCAGCGTCTTTTACAGTGGAGGTAAAAGCGGGCAGGGCAGCGTGGGGTGGTGGGTGGCCTCACTGATGACCATGTTTGTAGTGTGAGCATTCCCAATCACAGCCTACAGCGCCACCTGTCTACAGACAGGTGAACATCACGAGTCTACTTCTACAACAACAACCACAGGAGTCATGCTGATAAAGAGGAGAGAGGCAGTGTGGCATGTGGCGTAGACACCGACATTTACAAGTCCATTCAAATCCATTTATAAAGAAACACACTGATATAAAAGAAAAAGGATGATTAGGACTGAGATGGGTAAACATCTGTCTAAAGAGACAGGATTTCTGTATTGTTTGTACGTCTGATGAACTCTTTCCTGCATTCTACATGTGACCTGAATGAATCTACAGTCCTATATTTCTAGAAACATGATAAGCCTTGAATATAATAATAGCACATTTCTGCCTTTCCTCATTTTCTATTCCTTGTATCCAGATGGGGGACGTTTTTCAATTTATTTGACTGTACTCTCAAATGCAAATGATTTGAGAGGTTTCAAAGTTGACGACAAAAGGAACATGGAGACCACTCCTATGTTGGATGTTTTAATGGAAAAAATAAAGCAGGCATCATTTCACATGTAAATGTGAAAAATTTAGAATAAAGAAAAAAAAAACAACAATGCTCCAGGATGTTGACAGTCAGAACCAGAACATCAAACCTAAAAATTGAAAACAGTGTTACCTAAAAGACAAAAGAGTAAAGCAAGAGAGAACCAGAAAGAATGATGATTGTTACTGTGAGATCTGTCCCATTCTGAACCTGTAGGAGGATTCAAAGATTGGCGCAAATATAAAGGGACATCTGTCAGCTTGGACTCATCTGTGGAAAGAACTGAAGCACGAGCTTGAGTCGATAAGGCTGCAAAGAAAACACCTGAAGGTTAAAAACAGACCCTGCTTTGGGAATAACCAAGGTGATTTTAGAGTTACGCGCTATTTTTTGGTTTCCTTTAGCGGGTTTTCTTTAATTAACCATGGAATGTGTGTGACATCGACCACATAAAATGGGAGAATACAAAGGAGGTGGAAAAAACACAGAGATACGCTTTTGTTAACAAGACTGAGCAGTGAAAGGGAAGACAAGGCACACATATAAAGAAAGGATGAAAATTAAAACAAAATAAAAATGTAAGAGCATCAACTTTAAGTCCCATCCAGGTTAGGCGCAGGAGAAAGTCCAGCACAGGCTTTAAAGGAGAGTCTAGCTTAGCCTCCTGTAGGAGGGACTAACTTACGAGGTCATAACCCACAACCCCTAAACTCATATACTCCCTGTGACTGTGCTCAATACGTTCCCTGATTGGGCTTTCCCAAACAAATGTCTGGATGGAGCACTGATGGCTGACTGACAGACACGTGGCCATGACCGTAACTCCATGTGTGAGGGGTGGAGAGAGAGTCTGAGATGAGAACGTTCGTTTTTTTTTGCGAAGAGGGATGGAGGAGAGGTGACAGGAAGAGAGGGAGCGAGAGAAGAAGCCAGAGGAACAGGAAAGAGGAATTAGATAGATAGATAGATAGATAGAATCAGAAATGGTTAAGAAGTACAGGGCAGGGTGTCATTTCTTCATCTCCTTACCGTGTCTTTGGAGGACCTACGTCTCTTGATGTTGGAGGCCAGGTTGGTACTGATGGACCTAAAAGAGGCTTTCTTTTTGGGGTCGGGCTCTGCTCTACCACTTTTCCTATCCTAAAATAAATATACAGTATATGTAGAACAATTATTTGCGTCCAATCTACTACTATCACTATTATCCTACTAATACTACTAGCCTAATACTAATACTAATATTACTACAGCTGAGTGTTTTTTTTTTGTTTCTTAACTGCCATCATGTGAGAAACATGGCGTCTCCTGTTCACTCAGCATCTCCATCCTGACATAGTGCTTTCATGCAGCCTTAGGCTTCTACAGAGCAAAAAGGACACTTATAAGCACTATATTAATACTTAAAAGTCTACTCGTACCATACAATCCTCAGGCTCTCGAGGGGGGGGGAGACCACTACTGAGGATGGCATGATTCAAATTAGAGCCCTCCCCAGTTATTTCTTAGCAATGGAAAGCAAAAAGCATTAGCGAAAGCAAATGAGCAAAATGAGAAGCAATAAAGACAGAAATAAGCAGCTTTTTGTTTTGTAAAGGTAGAAGTGATTCTTTCATGGAGGAGGGGTGGGGAATGGACAACCAATTGAGAGAAAAGAATCTAAATCGAAACTCAAGACGGTCCCATTGCATTATACCCGGGGTTGAGTATAATGGCTGGGAGGGCTAAGGAGGGGGTGTGAGGGCTCATAAGAGGGGGTAGGATAATACCAGGGAGGAGGGGGAGTGACTTCAACCAGAGGACATGCAGTACATGGAACCGAAAGGAAATGCAAAATGAATGACATGGCAGTTGACCTTGTCCGGTACTGTCCTTTACAGAATTCAGACCTGTTCTGTGGCCTACCGGACCCTGAATCCATCTAGCGGACACTTCCTTCGACTGAAAAATCGCAATTGCACTTTATTTCACAGCATTTGAGAATGACTAGCATGCTAATCATTATCATCATCTGCACAGGATTACATGATTGATCTTGAGTTGCCAATTATAGGAAACTCTAATAAGCAAGCTGAAAAAGCCTGTAGAATAAAGTGCATTTTATTATAAAATATTTATAATAATATAACAGTAGGAGCACATTTCTGACTCGAAAGGGTCATACTTTTTTTTTCTATCATATATTTTTCTTTCTCTCAGGCAGAAGAGCAGGACTCCTCCATCACAATTCATCAGAGTGCAACCAAGATGACATTTCAAGTCTTTTTTTCAGAAGGTCAGTGGAAGAACTCGGGGAAAGCATGACCGTGTTCTTTCTTTCATGCGCCTGTGCTTTCATCTGCTGCTTTAGAAACCCCTCTGATGAGCCAGTGTCTCAGCGCCGGAGAGCCGACTCAGAGCGCATGGGTTCTCGATCTGCACCCGGTATGCGCCGTTTGAAGTGCAAATGCCGGGGGCAGATCGGAGCAGTCATGCATTCAGAAAGCCACGGTGTGAGGGAGGCGAGCTGGTTCGTATCGCACCATGGGATGAGCTTTACACTTTCGGGTTTTGAGGGCAGATTTTCTTTTCCTTTTTTAACGCCCCAAAAAAATCACCACGTGTGTTTCATCTCATGTACTGGTTTGGTTCATATAGTGCTGTGTTTGTATGAATCCACATATTCTTCATTTATTTTCTGGTTTGTTGTCTTTTTCCTTTAGCTCATAAACAACAAGGAAAAAGAAACAACGAAATCCTGATTTCCTCGTGGACCAAGAGCAGTCTAATTATACACCCTCATCAGTGCTGGCCGTGTGTCTCCATGTGGGTAGAATGTGTAGGCATATTAACCATAGTGACTTTGGTAGGCGTAAAGAGCCTTCAGGCCAAAACATGTCGTGAGGAAGACAATCGAGTACAAAGTTTTTAATATTTATATCTAAATGACCTTGAGAGAAAACTGTGGGCTTTGTTGCTGTGCAGATTTTTAAAATCTTACCCTGATGGATAATGAGCAGAAAATAAGTGCTATATCAATAAAACAGTTTTAAAGTACCCCTGAACTCCAAAACATGTTTTTTTTTTTTTTTAAATGATTCACTCCTTTTGATTGGCTGATTGTGATGATAGAAATATGGTTAGCACAGTCATATTTTTACATTTTACATTTACAACAGACGTTCTTAGTACCTCTGTTAAAAAAAAAAAAAAAACTGATTCGGGAGTATTACATGTGAGATCACTTTTTTAATCTAAAAAAAAAAAGGCTACAGATATGAACCCAATATGTAAATTGTTAAAGGATAAATTGTTAAAGGATGACATGATACCCAGACACGTTTAACCACAAAACCTGCAAGCTAAGCTACCTAGCTAGGTTCTTATGGTAACATTGGATTTTATCAGGTTTGGATACTGTTTTAAACATCTCTGAAAAAATGCAGATGCTAATAAAGACTCAGTTTGCATATCCGTGCATATTCATGATACCTGATTTGCATATTCATGTCTGTTCATGAGCACAAAGGGGCAGAGATGTTCCTAGACCATTTGTAAATTCTTGGGCACTTAAATAAAAATTAAACAAAATATATTTAACAATTCTGCATTATTTTTTTTATCATGTTCAGGGGTACTTTGAACACTGGTTTGTACCTCTACAGCACCACAGCTGGGCTTTTTCGTGTGAGTAGGGCAGGCCATGCTGTTTCGCACCAGCTTTTTGCTGCTGAGTAGGCCGGTGACTCAGCGTGTAGAGAGCCAGAGGCCAGCGGTGAAGGAACAGTGATCTGAACACGCGCAGGATGAGTCTCTGATTCCTGCTGGAACCCCAGTGAGACATTCAGCTAGCATGGCCTTTCAGATTGAACACTGCCCAGCGTGCGTCTGCCCCACTCCACCATAGTGTGTGTGCCATGTGTGTCTGTATGTGTGGCTGTGTGTGCACTGCTTTGCTTAGTGGCAGTTTGGTTGGCGTACATGAAGGAGCTGCTTCCTCATGATGCCCACAGCGGAAGACAGAGAAGGAATAAATCCTTGGCATGCATGTGCAGTGAACCTTTCATATTACTGTCCAAATCTGCACCTTATTTGCCTAAATCTGTGCTGCTATTGTATTTATTCATTGTAATCAGGGGTTAAATTGGGATTTAGGGAGGTGTTAGGTAAGAGCCCTTCTTCCTATACATATGTATAAGGGTGCATGAGATCCCTTCTTCCTACAGTATATAGTGGCAACAGTATAACTTAATTTAGATAACTACAATTTGTCAGTATTCCTGGTTTGTTAGTTCAAAATGACTGAGATACATGATAGAGTAAAGCCATTTTTTTAAACCTATTAACTGAAAATATATAATAGTCATAGTCATATCCTCTGGCCATATACACTATATCTTACTCACATCTTGACTCTTAAAATTAAAGATCTGATTATTAGTTATAAAGCTAATATAGCTAGCTATATACCTAGCTAGCCCTCAAGTGTGCCTTTTGAGCCCAAGTCTCTTAGCCAAACAGTAAGCATTATAATTTAACAAAATGCCTCCAAAATTGAATACAAATCAATTCTCATGATGTTAGCCTTGTGTATGAAGACATTTTTTCATTTAGCTAGCAGGTTCACTGGTTACTGTTTATCTGGCTATTTCAAATAGGCTAGCTAGCTAGCTATCATGCTAGCTACCGCAGTGACAGAAAGCTTTGGAATTACTTTGAATAATGTTAAAGAAGGAAAAAAAAAAGATTGAAAAAAAAGGTTGCGGCATCCTTAACTAATTTATGCAGTGAGTTGTACTACTAGGAATAATATTAATAATAATGCTAGTAAGGCTAGCCTGAACAAAATTTTACAGGCTAGGTGGTGCTAGGTGGTGTTTCCAAGTATCTGAATACAATCTCAAAAAGACCCTTAAATATAATATGATTTATGTTTTATAATTTAGCAAGTTTTTAAGTATTCTTTTTTTGGTTATTGTTCAAAATAGACCACCAAGAGTTTTATTATTGGACAAACAGAAAGTGAATAACACGTGAATAAATAAATAAATAATAAGCCAAGATACCACATCTGACCGCTCAGTATATAAGCCTTGGTTAAAATAAAAACATACAATGCCCACTAGAATTATTGGCACCCTTTAATAGTCGAAATGATTGTACAAAACACAATAATTCTGAGTTTCCACTTAAACAATTGAACAAACTATCTTTCTTCTCACAAAATTCACTCTCATTGGAACTACTTTTTCAAGGTCTTTCTTTCAATAATAATAACCCCTAAAAATCACACCTGCAAGAATTGTATCTGTTTCAGCAACTATGCAACAATTACAGAAGTAAAATTAAGTGAAAAATAAAAATAATGGTTGAAGGTAATATAGAGAATTGCATCCAGTGTTGTCTTTGATTAATAGTTATTATTATAAAGCAACACATATTTTAAGTCACATGACAGTCTTCCTGGAAGTTATGTATATGTGTTTGGATGAATTCCAAACTGCTCGCAAATTAAAAATATAGTGCACTACATAGGGTGGAGAAACCATTTCATTGCTTACATGGTGCACTTATATAGGGGTAGGAAGGTAAAGATGAAGTTTCTGAATACTAAATACCAAAATACTGAATACCAAAAATGACAAATGAATACTCAAGTGTTTGATTAATTTGGAACAACCCTAATATGTAGTCCCAAAAAATGTTAGAAAGTTAAGACTTTTAAGGAATTTACTTCATATTCGAATAAACCAATGGTGCCGGAGCTCCGCTCCCATGTGCTCACACCCTATTTAACCCCTGATTTTAACTACCTTAGCCATACTCTTAACTATTATTGTAATTGTAGTGCACATAAATAAATATTCATTAATCACTATGCAAATTAGGTTTACATGCATTAATACATAGAGAGTTGGTGTTAAATGTAACCTTATTAACCTGTGGCTTACATTATTCTATGAGTGTAACATGCCTCTTATCAAAGCTGCACTCTTTATGTAATACCTATATCATATGTGCCTCAAAATGACCCTTAAATTGAGCTCTCTAACTCAAAGCTGAAAGAAATCAACAATTTGTTTGCATTCACTGTCATAAACAGAAACATAGCAGGTAATAGCAGTAGACAGCCGTCTAGAGACTCATGCAGACTCTTATCCTGTAGGAAGAAGGAGGAAAAGGGAGTGCCATACCTGCAGGTTCTTCCTCCAGACATTAACCGCTGCAAAGGCCAACTGCATCTGCTTCCTGCGAGCATCTTTGTGTCGCTTGTACGCAATCTCGATGAAGATGAGGAAGATCCCGGCGACAATGCCACCAGCCACCAACATAAACACGCCTGCAAAACGAAAGTTGCGATATCTCACTGTTAAATAAGTCCCGTGATACGTAAGCGTAGGCCATAAAACTTCCATTGCAATATATATATTCATCTCTAAAAAGACTGTTTCTACAAGAAGTGGCCCATACCTGCCATATTCTCAAAGGTGAGTGTGGCTGGGGCATTGCTCCTGGAGTCACACTCCTGGTATCTCACCCAGGTTTTATCCAGGTCCTCCATGAACCCATTCTCATGAGAGCTGTTGATTCAGAGACCATATGTCCTAAATTCGACCATTTAAATGAAGACGAAGATGGAAATGCAAAATCCAACATGGCTGATCTGATGCATTATGATGGCATTACCTGAGAATGGCCAGGGAAACATTCTGCTTCCACGGGCTGTCTTTACGCATGCCAATGCCGAAGCCTGAACGGAAGAACAACTCTCCCGTGGTGACCAGGTCACATTTCTGCGAGGCTTCAAACTCCAACACAGCTGAATCCCAGATAAAAGCATGGAGTTTGCTAAAGTAATGAGAGGAACTGTGTGTTATTGCTGGTTTGAATCCTAATTTCTCCAAAGACAATTACCAACAAGGCATTAATTCTTTTAGTTAGGTTTTTTACACGTTTCTTCATTATCCCAATGAAAAAGGTCAAATATTGTATGTAAAATTGAATAAAGACAAAATAAAAATGAGTTTGCATTTTCTGTTCAGAATTTCATATGAGTAAGGAATAAAACATTTTAGGATAGGAATGATAGCAATATGACAAGAAAAGATTCAACTTTTGGGTGGTATGGTGCAGAGTTAGTACTGTTACCACCCCAAGTTGATTATTTTTCTATAACATATATAGCAATGACAGCTGCCCTATCACTCGACAGCTCCCAGTGGAGGAGGGGTGAGGTCTAACACATGCTTCCTCCAAAAACAAGTGCAGGTCTGGCACTGCATCTTTTCAAACAGCTGCTCATGGTGCACCACAATGCAGTCAAACACACTTGGAGGAAGTGCTAATTGCACTCTTCCATATACATGAGCTCACAGACGCCCACGATTGGCTAGCATCGTTCTGAGAGAGTAATGCTATTCCTCCTACACAAATCACACAGCCAGTTTTGCTCTCTTGGACTCTCGGCCACAGATGTCTGCAGTCGGGATTCGAAATTGTATCTCTTGACAATAGGATGAACGCTTTTCTGTTGCACCGCTCATCATATACTTTGTGATCATCTCTCATTATGTTTATACTGTATGTCAAGACAAACACAACACCACAAATGGCTGAGCTGAATATGAGTTTATCTGTCTCACTGACCCGTCTCGCACGGCCTGGATGGCCTCAGCGGCACTCTCGTAGTTGTGCTTTTCCATGTGGCGGTACATGGTGCTCAGCTCAACTTGACGCCGGAAATAAATGTCCACAGAGCTCTGCTTCACCGTGGCGTAGATGAACTTATCTGATGGGTTTCGCAGCTGTAAGACAACAGCAAAACAGAAACTGTCCTCTTCAGCTGCACCAATCAATGTTACATCCTAAACAATCATTCAAGCCTGATGATTGTGGTCCAATAACTAAATGTGAGCCTTTTTCAGTGGCTGTGTGTGTGTTCTAAAAAGCATGCATTGATGTCCCAGAATCCAGCTTGTTGAACACCACTGAAAGCGATCAACATGCTCTACTAACATTCAGTAGCAACACTGATTTGTCCTATTGTAGGGTATCCTCAGTGTGCCTAATAATTTAATTTGATGTGGAGTTGGATTATGACAAATAACCAGGGGGTCTGCAATTCTATTAACTGCTCATTTGAATTAAATTGGGTGTAAAATGATGCTAATCACACTAATGTCCTAATAATGTGTCAATATCATATAGAAACAAGCATAAATTATGAAGTTTGAACCAACCTGCAAGAAATTAATCTAGAAATAAATGTTCATATAATACAAAATGCTCTAACAGTGTAATTGATTTGAATTTCCCTTATATGTAGAAATATCACATAGAAAATAAATGAATCATATGCAGGGAAAAAAGCAGATGTGAAAATAAATTATTCATGTTGGGGAAAAATGTGAAAATAAATTAATCATGAAAACCACAAAAAAATTGAAAATTCATTTGTAAAAAAAAAAAATCATGTGAAAATAAATATATATCATGTAAAAAAATCATTTGAATAGTAAATATTACGTAAAAATATGTAAAAATGTGTGAAACATAACGTTTGATGTGTGCAAATTTCACATGTGAAACGTGAGCCACTAATCCCATATGATGGTCATGTGACTTTTCTGTAAGGGTTTTATGGGAGCAAACCTCAGGAATACAACATTCAAATAGCTCCTGATGGTTCATATTTACTCAATAAGCTTAATATTTAAACAGGTTATCCTCACAGGAGTAACCTGTGCTGTGATCATACATATTCTTTAAACTAAACAGGGTTTGCAAAAAAGTCTGAGAAACACTTTTCTGTTCAAATATTAGATCTGCCATAAATGTAAATGTAAGATGTGATTTCAGCATGGTAGGTAGATTAGAGGTTTCCCTTGGTGAAAGAAAGGCATCTAAAAATATGCGGTAAGAAAAAGAGGTTTGTTGCGTCCTTGACCGACTTAATTGCTCTTCCTAAAACATGAGACTGATGGAGAGTGTAAACGTTGTGTCTATTTTCTGTGCAGTTTTATGACATGCAAGGCCGCTCCATGCCAGAGCCATGATCTCACCCTAGGGTCGTTGATGCCGGTAATACGCTCCTCAGGCCGATCCAACACTAGGAAGGCTGCCAAATTGGCAGTATAAGATGCAACTATGATCATAGCAAAACCAGCCCACACCATACCTAAAATCCTCGCCGAAAAGCTCCGTGGGGCACCTGGGGGAAAAGAGTTGGAAGCAGTCACGAGACATGCCTACTAAAAAAAAATCTATCATATATTGAGTAAATTCTCATGAGATAGATTGAGTGAGTAATTTTGTTTGCTGTCAGGTACCTTCTCCAATACCGGAGTTCAGAAGTACCCCCCAAGAGAACCACATGGCAGAGGATAAGGTGAGGGCGTCCTCTTCTTCCTCTTCACTATTCACTTTAAACCTTCCAAATGGGCTGCAGAGCAAAGTACATCTCAACTCAAGACACTGTCGATAAAGACGTCTTCATCATCGGTATTATTTTAAATATATAATGTCCAAAAGTATGTAAACACCTGACTGTCGTACCCATATGTGCTCACTGAACATCCCATTCCACAACCATGGGCATTAATATGGCGTTAACACCCAAACCCAAACACTCTTCACTAGATTTTGGAACGTGGCTGTGGGGATTTGTGCCCTTTCAGCCACAAGAGCATTAGTAAGGTCGGGCACTGATGATGGGCAAGAAGGACTGGCATGCAGTTGGCATTTTGATTCATCTCAAAGCTGTTCAGTGGGGTTGAGGTCAGGGCTCTGTGCACGCCACTTGAGTTCTTCTATACCAACGTTGGCAAAGCATGTCTTTAGGAAGCTCTCTTTGTGCACAGGGGCACTGTCATGCTAAAACATGTCTGGGCCTCTTAGATCCAGTAAAGGGAAATCTTAAACCTACAGCATACAAGTCATCCTATTTACAATTGTGTGCTTCCAACTTGGCGGCAACAGTTTAGAGAAAGCTCACATATGGGTCTATTGATCAGGTGACCACATATATTGCTTTTGGCCATATAGTGTACATGTTCAGTAGTTTCACAAGCACTGTATATGCCCAGCAAGATGAACTGAACTGATAAATATATATAGTACGCAAAGAGTCTCTTTTACCTGAAACGGTCTAATAGGTAGAGCATCACCGCCACAACATGGACCGAAAGACCCACCAGTAACCACAGAGTGCTCTGAAAGGGCTGCATGAATGAGTCCAGTGTACTGCGAGGTATTTCCTGCATTCAACAACATGGCATTACTCACAGCCCGGACACACACCACCCACACGGACAAGCCTGCCACCATATGGAGCATCTAAAATATTCTGTAGGTGTATTATTAGATTCTTCAGAACTAATCAGAGTCACAAGTTTCAGTTTCAGATATAGTCAGAGGAGGAAATGTAATTAACGAGAGGAAATGTAAAACATTTCTGGGCAGATTTCTAGGCCTGCTCTCAGAGGAGTTCGAGGCAGAATTAATTACTTTCTTTTTATTAATTAATTTCAATTACTACATTCTGATGGAGTTTAAATGACACTGAGCTCAAATCATTGGCAGATAGTTAACTCAATGCATGTGGGATTCTGATACCTTATTATTTATTTTTTAATTTTATTATTAAGTTATCAATACACTAGTACACTAAGGGGTATATTTACTAGTAAAAAATTAACAAACTATAGGCATTTTAATGAACATTGGCACCAGTGGGCGTGGCTTATTTATGTGGTGATCTACCAAGAAAGGCATGCAAATAAACAGAGATTTATTTTTCCCTCCCATTTTCTCCCTAATTTGGTCTTGGCTAATTCCCACCCACCAGCCAGCTCTGCCCGATCATACGACAGCTACCAACTGGTGAGGGTGAAGGCTAACACATGCTTCCTCCGAGACACGTGAAGCCAGCCAACCATATCTTTTCAAACTGCTGTTCATGCTGCATCACAGCAAACTTTAGGCCATGGATGGCTGTAGCATTGTCGGTATTCATACTTGTTAATTCCGGACGATAGAGCGCATACTTTTTTAGTTTGCTTATCTATTTATTATCTAATGGTTATATAATTTTGTTGTTTTTACACTACTGTTTATTGTTTTGTTTTTATTTCTTTTTCCTTTATTTAAGTTATATTACTGTAACTTGCTCTGAACTCGATGCAGAAGTCAGTTATACAACAGACAGCTCAGCAGAGAAGGCTGACTATGACCGAAAAATACAAACTTTGCACAACTCATTTTGGTTTGTGGCTCAATATTGTTTTATATTCTTTCCAATAACATCATAATAATGTGGCCTGGAAGATGATATGTTCACAAAATGATAAACAGCGCATTCAGTATCAGTCACTAATTATTACTAGCCTTTATAAATCAGTGTAGGTTTACTGTTGCAATAATAACAGTATTTTGAGATGTAAACTCCCCCAAATGCATATGCGACAAGGCAGTAATGCAAAATACTAGTGACTGCCACTTTGATTTTTCTTACTAACACAAATGCCACATCTTTCGGGAACTCAAACACCGAGAATCCTTGTCCAACAGCCACACCCACTTCAGATCCCATTCACTCCAGCACCTTTGCTTACTATTTGATCTCACCTGTAGCTCATTCCAACCTTATTTACTCCTGTATCCATACTCCTCAGTTTATTTTGCTCATTGCTAAGTCTTGTTTACACTTTCTATGCATTACTAGGGTGAATCCACGATTGGGGTGCCATTTTTTTTGTCCCACTGATATTACATATACAAATATATAAGTAATGTGAAAGTAAAAGACCTTTTAAACACAGATAAAATGGCCTTCATAACAACCTATGTGGGTGTTTCAGATAAAAAACTTAAAACATTAATTTAAAAAAAAACTATCTACAGCTCATTATAACTACATTTATTTAATATAGACATTAACATACTGCAAAAATCTTATTATGTGTATTAATATGTGAATCTGTTATCCTCTCATGCTTGAAACGTCCTTTTCAGTGAGTTATCCATTACAAGCTATGAAAAATGTCCATTAAATATTTTGAATATTCCACAAGTCACATGTTCAAAAAGGAAGTTACATCATCCAAATCTCCTGAGGGTCACGAGAAGAAGAAAATGTCTCAAAATGCTTGTTGATATAATATTTCCCTGTTGTGTTTTTTATTGTCTGCTTCGTGTTTTCCTTAATAAAGGAAAACATTTATTTTCTACCTGAGAGCATCTCTCCACTATTCTGTCTCTATTACATGCTCCTTTTTAATATATCATGATATCTTTTTTAAAATAAGATATTGCTTGCAAAAAAAAAGTGTAATCAGTGTAAAGTATATTAAATATCTGCTTTAATCATAGTGAATGATGGGGAGTGATGAGGAAATGTCAGAAGTGAAGTACCTTTTTGACAAGGATGGTGAGCCCCTGGTACTTAAATGGTTTTGAGAACTCGATGTACTGGGCTCGTTCATTATTGATGGTAAGTGGAGCCACAATCATGTCTGCCAGGCCACCCAGCAGCTCTCCCATCATGCCATTCCACTCCTTCTTATTGCTGTTATTCACCTAATAACACAGAGGAAATCACACTCCGCTATATGTCCTGCTCAAAATGTTCCCGGCACTACAAGGGCCGTTTGTAATTATACCTATGAGCAATGACTCTGCAAACTGTAAATGTCCAGAGAGAAGCAGACGTTTTATGGCTGTCCAGAGTGTGACCTTGCTAAAAGATGAATGGGAAATTAGGGGACGGAGTAAATCAATAAAGTGCTCATGTGTATAACTCACACGCTCCTGGGTGCCAAATTTCCCATCAGCCACTAGGTGCACTTCGTAGGTGAAGTTCATCGTCATTGCGAGCTTGATCAAGAGGTCGATGCAAAATCCATAGCAGCACTGAGGCACTATGGGACGACCTGGAGGTATGCCAAAGATCATGCCAACAATCATGTACAGATCTGTACCAACAAATCCCTCTTTAAAAAATATACTGTGAACAATTAAGTGCAAAAGTTTGTGCGCAAACCCCCAACACCCCAAACCCAAAATCGTTTCTGAATGGAAAGAGGAAAATATTACTATTTTACAAAAACTGAATTCCAAGAAAGCTGAAGTGGAAATGTGGGTGGATTTTGTAACCAGACACCAATCCAAAGTATAAACAGGTTTGCCATGACCCTCTCAGTCTCCAGACCTTATCTGTAGTGTATGAAAGCTGGCAGAGTTACAAAAAATGTAGGATGATGAATGGGCAAAGATTGGCTGAGATTGGAGTGAAAATTACACCTGTGAGGATCCTAAAGCTCTTCAGAGGATATAAAACAGGTTGGAGATAGTTACAGGAGCAAAGAGTGAGCATATGTTATTAGAGAATATTTATATTCACATTCAGAAAGAGAGATGTAAATGTTTGAACTGACTTTACTTTTCCCCTTATAAGACACTCTATGGCCAAACATTTGTGGACACCTGACCATCACACCCATATGAAGATCTTCCCCAAACTGTTGCTACCAAGTTGGGGGCACACAATTGTAGAGAATACAATTAGAATATTAATAATATAGAATAAGTCTTTGTATGTGTACCATTACAATATCCCTTCACTGGAACTAAGGGCCAAATTTTTCCAGCATGCCAATGCCCCTGTGCACAAGGCGAGCTCCGGTTTGCCAAAGTTGAAGTGGAAGAACTCGAGTGTCCTGCACAGAGCCCTGACCTCTACTCCACTGAACACCTTTAGGATGAACTGGAATGCCAACTGCACCCCAGGACTCCTCACCCGACATCAGTGCCTGACCTCACTAATGCTCTTGTGGATGAATGGACAAATCCCCACAGCCACGTTACAAAATCTTGTCTAAAGCCTTCCCAGAAGAGTGGAGGTTATTATAATAGCAAAGGGGATACTAAATCTGGAATGGGATGTTCAACAAGTACATATGGGTGTGATGGTCACGTGTCCACATACATTTGGCCATATAGTGTATATTAGCATACACAAGCTACCTATTTTTGTCTTTTTTTCCCCCATTTTCTCCCAATTTGTTCTTGCCAATACCTACCCCCTAGCTAACTCTCCCCTATCGCAAGACAGCTACCAAATGAGGAAGGTAGATCAAACACATTCTTCCTCCAAGACATGTGAAGCCGTGCTCCACATCCTTTTCCTGCTCAATCAGTGTTACAGAGCAGTATAAGACACTTCAAGGAAGGTGCTATCTGCCTTCTTCCGCATACATGAGTTCACAGACGCCCATGATTGGCTGGTGTTGCTGTGACTGAGAGGGGAGATTATACCATCCTTACCACCCACAGAGCACGGCCAATTTTGCTCTCTTGATTCCCGGCCACAATCGAACACATAATCTCCCCAAAATACGTTGAACAGTTTTCTAATGTGATGCAAAACTTTTGCACTCCACTTTATCTTTCATTGCAACCTGTATTACCAGGAATTGTCTCGTTGGGCCCAGTGCAGATGACTTTTTTGATCAGGACTCCGTTCACGGTGTATTCCTCTTTACACGTTCCGTCTCGCAGCGTCGGTTTCACGTACACAAATGGCTCTTGATGTATGGTGACAATCTTCAATGACACCAAAGGTGATTAATCACAGTGTAATAAATGAGAGAAAAATCTGTCACTGAAGTGAAAAATAATCAATACTAAGCACCTTCAATCTTGTCGACATCTGATAGCCTCTTGGCTTCTCAGTGTCTCCTCCTGGCCAAATGATCTTCCTCTGAGTGTTCATCATGACCTGTAAGTTGATCAGTAAAATATTTGCATTTCAGATGGCCTTACTCCTTGTACATCTCAAACTGCTGTACAATATAGTTTAAGGCGTACTTGCGAGCCATTATAGACGCCCACTTGGATCAACCGGGTCTTCTGGTAGTTGAGGATGCTGTAGTGGGCGAACCTCCTGTCTCCGTCATCGTTAAACTCCACACGGCCTGTTAGGCCATCTGGATACTTGGATGACATCAGTACTCTAGCATATTGGAGGGGGTTGAGTGAGAGATTGCATCAACCATTGCCCTCTCTCCACATTACGACAGTGAAGAATGACACTAAGGGTGGACGTGTATTGCAAGATGGAGAATAGTGCAGTGTGGTGGAGGAGGGAAGAGCTGAACACACACAGAAAAGGATGAACTGAATAGATATACTCAGTGACTGTGATGTGATATTAGATGGGAGGGCTAAAATGTAATATCTATCAATAGCTAGACAGTGAGCCGCCCCTGAATGTACCGCTCAGGCATACCAGATTTGTGTATGAGACTGGAGTCATGGTATATTACCGTATATCCCCAGCATACACATACAATACTGTGCAAAAAAAGATTTAAGCCACTCTTAATTTAGAATAGTCTTCTGCATTAATGTATCATTAAAAAGGGCAAATTTTACTTTGATACACATTTACTTTCCACCTATAAAGAATTGCCTTTAGATAAAAGAACAACATGTTTTGCAACAGATGGTATGGCCTCCACAGAGCTGTGATTTCATCACGGCTCAGAAACTGTTCTGGGTTTTTTTACCTGCAGAGATAGAAGAGAAAGCCAAAGTCTGCAGAGGAACTGTGGCATGTTCACCATGATGCTTGGAACAACGTAGCAGTCGATTTCCTTATAAATCTGTGTACCTAAGAGCACTAATGCAGTTTTGAAGGCATTTTACATACTTTTGCACAGTACTGTCGGAAACATGCAGAGGAGCAGTTTGTACTCAGTAGCCTCAATAATTAAAAAAAAAAAAAAAGACTACAATTTAAAGTTAACTAGGAAGTAGGTGGAGCTTCAGCTCTAGTCTTTCTCCCAAACTTCTGTTGTTCCATAACTCCATTAAAATAAGCCTCTTCTGCAAGCATAAAGGAGACACATTTTACCCTTGAAGGCATCATTAGCTGTAAAAGTTTCTATTTATATGAGTTTCTATTGCATGAAGCTGTACTGTGTGATGTTTCTCTTTACAAAAATTAAAAAAAAATAAAATACAATAATCCCTAGTGTAATCTAATCTATACTGGGTTGAAATCAAATCTTGGCCTCAAATCCTCCTTGCATTACAACCAACAAATCATGATCAAGTCATTTATGCATATTATATACCTTCAAGGTGTTTGCACAAATACTGTTTGGAACCTTTTGTATGATACCTTATTTTTCATTCGTCTGGTATGGCACTTGCTTCGTTCAATATTTGCAGTGTGAAAGCTGTCAGTGTTCTCAGCGCTAGCAGTAATGTATGGTAATGTATGGGAGCAGATGGATGATGGAGGCAGCGCAGAGCGACTCACCGTTTGAAGAGTGGGCCGGTCTTCCAGATGTTTGTGTTGCCCACGCAGCCTTTAGGAGGCTCGGTGATGTTCTCCTTCTCAAAGAGCTCTTGGATGGACTGGGCCACCACTGCCACGGCGTCGTAGATGTGCGCCGACTCGTTCTTGCCGTTGATCAGCTGGAGGCCGAGCAAGCCTGCCCAATCGACGATATGACACGCATTTTTTCGGTGCAAGACGCATTAAAAATAGTGACGTGCATGGAATTAGCAGAAAGCTTGATTAGCAGACAGGATAGAAGAGGGGTGAAGACAGGGCACACTGATGTCACTGATGTGAAGAAGCTGGGACAGTAAGGAATGTAGCTTACCATCGTATTCACACGTCAATGCAGACGGAGCACTTACAAATAAAACTCAAAGCGCAACAAATGCACGAGCATTCAAACCATTATGGATTACCACAACTCTCTATTGCATCATTTGTAGTCTACGGAAAGAAAGGACACACACTTAAAAGATGAAATCAAGCGTTAGACAGAGAGCACAATACAATGAGAAGAAGGTCACAGTGTTTAAAACCTTTAAACATCTACATGTTTAAACGTTTAAACACATCTAAGTACACCACACACACACTGGTTTGCTGATGTAGATTGCAAAGTATAATCATATCAAAAAGTTACATAGTCTATGAGTTAAAGAGAGGAATGGAGTTCAGGGAGAAAGTACATACCATCTGGAGCTTCACTTAGAGCTTTACCAGACATCTCCCTTTCTCCCACCAGCCACACGTAACCAGAGCCGGTCATATTGAGCTGGCGAGCTGCTTTGTAAATGGCCGCTGCCTCGTCCTCACTGTGATTGGACAGAGAATTTCACTGCTGGCATCGTTCCAAACACTATCAAGCTGACGGTCGAGCTACAAATGCCGGAAGCACCTTCTTGTATGTAGTGTGACATTTTGCGCAAAAATCTCCTACTGATCCAAAATGGATGTCAGATGGTATCACTGAATAACACAGATGGTAAAAGTGTTGTGCGGTAGTGTGAAAGTGTCTACGCCCTGCCAAATCACTGGCATTTTCAAGTGTTGTGCTGAGAATCATTAACGCACACCAGAAAACAAATTATAACAAAAAAATATAATAAAGTATAAGATAATATAACAAATTACTTTGATTATCGGTCTACTAGACTTCATATTCATATACAAATAAGAGGACATCTTATGTACAGTACAGTTGTGGTGCAATGCCATTTTTCTGAACGTAATATAATCATTCTCTAATAACTTCTATGTCATCCAACCTGTTTTCTATCATCTGAGCAGCTTTTGTAACCTCTCAGTTACAATATTTGCACATTCTGCCTACACTCACTGGCCAATTTAATTTAGGAACACCTGCTCATTCATGCAATTATCCAATCAGCCAATCATGTTCACATCAAACATCAGAAGGGGGATAAATGTCTCCTTGTCTCCAATCTGTTTTCCAAACTGTCCAGTTTTGGAGAGCTGAAGCCTCAGAGTCTTGATCCTGGCACACAGAAGTGGAACATGATGTTGTCTTCTGCTGTTGTAGCCCATCCACCTCAAAGTTCTGCATGTTGTGCATTCTGAGATGCTTTTCTGCTCACCATGATTGTAACGAGTGATTATTTGAGCTACCATAAACTACCTGTCAGCTCCAACCAGTCTGGCCATGCTCCTCTGGGCTCTCTCATTGCTTGCAGAACTGCCTCTCACTGGATTTTTTTTTTGTTTGTTTGTTTTTCGCACCATTCTCTGTAAAGTCTAGAGACTGTTGTGTACTCAAAGCAGCCCTTCTGGCACCAGCAAACATTCCACTCTCACTGAGATCACATTTCTTTGCCCATTCTGATGTGTGACGTGAACATTAACCAAAGCTCTTGACCTGTATCTGCACGATTGTATGCATTGCAATCAATCTGCTGAGGTGCATCATATGATTGGCTGATTGGATAACTGCATGAATGAGCAGATACACTATATTACCAAAAGTATTCGGTCACCTGCCTTGACTCACATATGAACTTACGTGCCATCCCATTCCTAACCCATAGGGTTCAATATGATGTCGGTCCACCTTTTGCAGCTATTACAGCTTCAACTCTT
>CM075026.1:13754746-13766307 GCA_037576675.1 Pangasius sanitwongsei
TATATATATATATATATATATATATATATATATATATATATATTCCAGGCACTCCCTTAATTTGAGTTTGCAAGTTTGAAATTGAGCCAGATACTGTTTACCTTAATAATCTTAGTTTAACAAAAAAAAAAAAAAAAATATATATATATATATATATATATATATATATATATATATATATATATAATCTAATAATGAGAAATATTACATTTGATATAATTTTGTGCAATACCAGCAGGTTATTTTTATATGATTTGCATAAAAAGTTGCATGCTCACTGCTCCCATAAAAAGAAAGCTCCCAGCTTATTATCTGGTTATTTATTTTAAAGCATATTATTCAGTAATGACAGTAAAACAAATTTTACTGTCATTTACAAATTTTAAAAGTAAAAAAACTGAGAATGAGGAATGTATGTCTAGAGTTAATCACTAAATTAGTAATAATAATAATATTTAATAATAAACTAGTGTGATGACAGTACAAAGCGTAGTGTGTAGTGACGATCAGACTGCACTCTTTTATGAGCTTCGGCTCCCCGGTGACGATTTGGGAACTGAATTAGAAGCAGAATTTAAAAGGAGCAGGGCTTGAGGCTGCCATTACTACAAATGACATTATAATGACATTGAAGTTATTCTAAATATGCACATGGGATGAAAACACAAACACACCAACCCCATTTCAGAAGTAACCAGGTTGTAGTTTTAAATGGCCATGACTCCACTGTGTTATCGTGACGCACTCCGACAGGCAAATAAACAAGAACAATCCTTCTCAGTTAGAGGCTGGAAGGCGACTGACATCCAGCCATTAGTTTTCTCAGAGAGAAGAGCTCTAAGGGAAAACATATCCCACACACTACACCTACACATCTCTGGTCTTGGCGCGTGCTGTAATTAAACCCTCCTGCTATAGATTTTTTGCACAGCCCCAGGTTAAGTCCCTCATTTTGCTCTTTGTTGTGGATCGAGAGACACGTAGGAGAATCTGACTATGGCAAAAAGCAATGTGAGATGAGTAGAAAAAGTACAAAATTTTGCAGATAAACCACTTAAGACGCTGTTGATGCCTCTGGCATAAATAATGTTAGCCAACGGAAAGAAATGCGTTTACACAAACAGAAAAAGGAAACAGTTAACATACATAGAGGACCTCTGAGGTGCCGGTTACAGGAACACACGCAGACACAAAACAATCTGTGCACACGCTGGAGGAAGCGCCCGAACGGCCGAGGGTCTCTCACCTTCGTCTCCCTCTCCTCCAGGAGCGTCTCCAGCCTCTTCTGTGCCGCTCGGCCCTCGTGGTCATCGCTCACGATCAGGATGATGTGATTCCAGCGGAACTCGCGCATCATGTCAAACCACACCTGGGCCTGGTGGGAGTAAGGAGGCACCGTGCGCAAGAATGACAGGTGGATGCTCTGAGGAAAAAGACAAGAAAAAAGAGATGGAAGGAGATGAATAAGTTACTCTCAAGAAGACAAACTGTACTTCATTTTTAAGCAAGTCCAAGTACCTCTCATTTCTCATTCAGCAAGACACAAGAAGGTTCCAAGTGCTATCCATACACAATAATCACATAAACCACTTCGTATGTAGTGCATGTGTTTTTAGTTTCACATGTTTACACATGATTCATTTATTTTCACGTGATTCTTTAACATTATTCATTTATTTTCATCAGATTCTTAATATGTGATTTTTTCACTAATTGTCTTTCACGTGTGTTTCCATGACTCCATTATTTTCATGTGTGATTTTTTTTTACATGATTAGTTTATTTTCTGATGTGATATTTTCCACATAATTCATTTACTTTCACATTTGTTTTTTTTTTTCACATGATTCATTAATTTTTTAAACAATTTTTACACATGATTCACATGATTTATTTTGGCAAATTTTTTTTTACAGAATTCATTTTTCACATGTGATTTTTTACATGAATCTTTTATTTACACATGTGATTCTTTACAATCGATTCATTTATTTTTCACACGTTCATTTTTCACACGTAGGACATGTGGTTCTGTTCATCACATATTATTCACATGAAGCAGTGTGTTCACATGCACGCTTCCAGAGCATAACATTTTGAAATACAGTTGAACATCTGATCACATAATCACTCACATAATCACATGTGAAATATGTGTGATTTTTTCCTTAAGGGAAAACGCTTGAGTGTGTGAGTCAATATCAACAGCTAATTTGTAAAACTGGCATACTGGGCTCACATGCAATAAAGCTGCCTTCTGGGTGAGTAGTGGCTTTATGTGTATCTGAGGAAGCTCGGTAGCTGGCGTGCAGTCGGCAAGAATTAACTTTGTTCATTGTTAAAATGGGGCAGTGAAGTTGATGAAACTGTCTTTACAAAAATAAAAAAAAGGCTAATTGACTAGGGATGCAAAAATACACACGTTTTTAAATGCTTAAATGTAATTTTCTGAAGGCAATGTTTGTTTGTTTTTTACACTTACTGGCCACTTTAATAGGAACACCTGCACACTTATTCCATCAGCCAATCCAGGCAGCAGCACAGTGCATAAACTCAAGCAGGTGCAAGTTAAGAGCTTCAGTTTACATCAGAATGGGAACTGCTGCGCACTGGATGTTTTTTGTGTTTCGCGCCATTCTGGGTAAATCGTCAAAGACTGCTGTGTGTGAAAATCCCAGAAGATCAGCCTTTTCTGAAACACTCAAGCCAGCCTGTCTGGCACAGTCATATTATTTTTTTACACATTCTGATGTCTGATTTTATACGTCGCACTGCTGCCCCATGATCGTCTGATTGGATAATTATCTGAGTGGGCAGGGATACAGGGGTTCCTATTAAAGTGGTCAGTGAGGGTATATTTTACGTTATGGAAAGATGTATTTCTTCTACAGGGTTCTAATGATATAATAGACAAACTGGTGGGGCTGATAAAGATTGCAATTATATTTTAAAGCAAATAATTACAAACTAGCATATCCTCATGCAAGAACTGGGATATTATTAACAACCTAAACTTCCATACTCATTCTATTAGCTATTCTAGTAGTCTTTATTCTAGAAGCTTCACACCTTTCCTGTTAGTTTCACTGTATTAATGAATCATTCACAGTAGCTGCTGAATTTAAGACAAAGCCGAGAGTTAAACTGAAATAAGTGTAATCCCTTTCTCCCGCTACTCACACTCTACTCTAATAGAATGCACACAGATGGCAGGTTTTCATTTGTTATCCATGAAAGACGGCAAACCCTTACAAGAAACAGACTATGTGGTTTTAAATTTCAGTTAACTGTTTTGAACCTTCATTTTCGTTCTTTTTTTATTGAAATACGATTTGGATATGCAATCCAAATCAGGCACATTTAGAAAGAAACTAGCACTGACAGCATTTTAGACATGGAGAGCAGAACGCTGGAGGTTTTCATGGTCGTGTTTTGCTCTCACCTTGTCTGAGTAGATGGACATGCGGGTGGTCAGTCCCACTACAGGTATGCGATAGAATCCAGCTGTGTAGGACACTGGTGTCGGGGTTAGATGGTCATTGGACTGGGGAGGATGACTCACCAAAATGGCATAGACCTGAGGATGGAGGGGGGACATGCAAAATATAAAGACGTAAACAATTCAACGTATCAGTGTAAACAATTTCACATCTTAGCTGAAATAATAGAAAAAGGTTATCTGAAAATAGCCTTATTTGCACACGGTAATATCTTGAGGAGAGATTCATGATAATGCATGTGTGTGTTTGTGTGTGTGTGTGTGTGTCTGTGTGTGTGTGTGAGAGAGAGAGACAACTGGTATGTTAATCTTCTTTGATATGTTGGAGGCTGCAATCTCTCTCTGTCTCTCTCTCTTTCTCTCTCTCTCTCTCTCTCACTCTGTGTCTCTTCACCAGAACAAAGCAGCTGTTATCCGGAGGGCTGACGCCATGTTGGCCTCATTTTCTGTTAAAAGCGACCGGTTGAGCTCATGGTGACCAGTTTTGGTGTTCACAAAATCATGTCCACAATGTTGAATTAACAACTATAGTGCTGTATTAAGTTAAATTAAATTATAACTACCTGTGTGTGTGTGTGTGTGTTTTTGTGTGTGTGTGTGTGTGTGTGTGTGTGTGCGCTTTATGTTCATCATTCCCAATTGGGGGTGAAAACATGGCATCATTGCTCATGATCAGTCTGTAAATGAAAAAAAAATATTTGTTAATTAATTATTTGTTAAAAATAATTATAATTAACACAACTTGCTGTGTTCCAAACCGAGTGTCCTCTATCACCCTACTGTATACATGGTCACTTTGGCAACTTTGGTAACCTGCATGTCCTGGGGTACTCTTTTAACATTTTATTTAGTGAATTTTTGGATGAAGTCAGAATTGAAATGGACTCTCTGCATCCTGTTAAATGTTTTACTTGTTATAAAATACAAAGCAATTGCATTTTACAGATTGCCTAAACAGGACATAAATATAAATTAGACTGATATATAAATACTTTCAGTAAGAGATCTCTGGCCCTATGTATATCTATACCTATGTCTCAGGGGTAGGTTTGATTTGCATAAAAAAAAAAACAAATTTGATTAAACTATAAATGCACTTAAGGCACATTTTGTTGAAGTGCAAATGTATTTACTTTTTAATGAATAGATGCTGAATAAATGAATAGATAGATAGATAGATAGATAGATAGATAGATAGATAGATAGATAGATAGATAGAAACAAACAAACAAATTGGTGTCAGAGAATAGCCTATGGATTATTTTGTTTTAAATAGGACGCCTGGGGGAAAAAACAGATGCTTAATTCTTAAAGAAAAATAATTCAATTAAATAACCATAATTCTATGTAAAGTACTATTTGCTTGTTTTTTTTTTTTTTGTTTTTTGTTTTTGGTTTTTTTGGAAATAGCATCCCTCTTTTCTTTGCGTAATGCGCATCAAAGTGCGTTTTGGGTGCACTCAGATTCCACAGGTAGACGCAAATATTTCTCCTAAACAGTACTCATTAGCTCCAGTGTATATTTTTTGCGGCTTTGGTGCGCAGAGCTGGGTTTTGTACCTGGTTTGAGATGAGATCCTCACACACGGACAGTGCCATCTGAATGGCGTTGGGTTTGTGCGTGACGGAGATCGCGTTCATCTTGAACTTGTCTTTGCCGTAGATGTTGTTGGCCTGGGTCACCGCGTCCTTGAACACCTGTTCGTACCGCTTCTGGCTCAACACGGCGCCGATGTTGACGATCTTGGGCTCGCAGCCGCCCCGTGCACACGAGCAAGACACGAGGAAGGCGAAGAGAACCAGACGCATGTTTGTGTGCCTCTGGATCCGCGCGGATCAGCGAGCTGTCATGCAGAGGGTCGGTCGATGAGACAGCCTGATGGTCCCGGGTTCCTAATGAAGAACTTACGAAGCACAGGAATGCGATCACAACTGATTTGATGTGATCTGATCTGTTTAGGTATGTGTATGTTTTCTCAGTCTCTTTCTGATGATCAGAAAACGCTGTATTAAAAAAAAAAAAGATTTAAAAAAATTTTTGGAATGGTGACGCTCCTGTTGATATTTCCCTCAAAGATTTATTCTCCTTTTGTAAACAGGCAAAAAAAAAAAATCCGTAAAGAATATATATGGTTTAGAAAAGTCCAGAACGTTGGGTTATTCGGTTGATTTTTCGCTTCTTTAAAAAGATCTCCTGTTTCCCCGCTTTTGGCGTGGCTCCATTCGGGTCTGCTGACCTGAGGCTCGCCGCGATCTCCGCTGTCCTTGGTGCTGAACGCGTGCGCGCTCTCGGATGCGCGCTCCCGCTCAGATACCGCCTGATTAACGCGTACGCTTTATAAACCAGAAACCCAACAGCTTTGCTGCTTACCAGTGTGTGTGTGTGTGTGTGTGTGTGTGTGTGTGTGTGTGTGTACGCGAATGTCACACTGGCATTATTAATATATTTTCGCTATTCATTACTTCTTACCCTATCTTTAGAATATCTCGTTTCATTTCATTGTTTCAACGGTTAAATTAATTCTCATCCATTCCCTAGCAACGCCAGGCCATGCAATGGCTAGATCGTCACTAGATCAAGAATGTCAGCCTCGGTTTTCAAGTCAACATATCTAAAGCTTTCTTTATTGTTTAACAAGACCCAGCATCCTGGGAACACCTTCTATCCATCAACTTTGTGCTACATTTAATCTGCCACGTCAATAAATCAGGCAATGCTCCTTTTTATTTCCTAGCGTTTACCATTCATCAAGGACATTATGGACGAACATGGCTTTTTTTTTTTTTTTAACCAGCAGTGAAGGATGCCTCTTCTTACGGATAATCAATAAGAGCCGCGCTCTGTCAATCACTCGGCGCGAGAACGCGGATATGCCGCGGCGGCGCGCAAAAAAAAAAAAAAAAAAAAAAAAAAAAAATCACCGAGACCCTCGTTACCAAGGAAACAAGCATCTCTGTCTCTCTCTCTCTCTCTCTCTCTCTCTCTCTCTCTCAACCAGCCTAACTTAGTGTTATGAATCAGCCTTTGCCTGATGAAGAAGCAGGTTTAGTATTTCAGGGATTTTAAACACGCCATCTTCAAATCTACTATTAATTTTAAAAAATAAGTAAACAAACAAAAACACATTTGTAATCAATTGTGGATAAAAATGCTTCTTTTGGGTGTTGCAATTTGATTACATCAGTAGTTACGCATGGTTGGGAATGCATCACCCACATCCACAGAGAGAAAAATCTAACTAAAGTCAGACATGGATGGAATTTTGATTACCTGTTCTTTCAATCCTTCATCCCACAATCCCCTGGTACAGCAATAATCCACCAAATACCAACTGCCAGCCATTCTGTCCTCCAAACCTCACTTATTCCCTGATTGCATAATCGATAATGACAACTGTATATGGATGAGATTTCGGGAATACCGTTCACGCAAGATAAAATGCACATGCACAGATGGAAGGTAGATTAGTCATAAGAAAAAAGTGTGCACATGTGCTTTTGTACTGCATGTTAGTCATGGAGGGGTGACATGGACATTTACTAGACATGGCATCAGCAGGGCTGAAAATGTACAGTGCACATCCAAGGCTATCACTTTCCCCTTTTCATTTATTATCCACTGAGACTGGTTTCCCTGCATCATTTGTGCACTCATCTGGACATTTTTCTTTTCTTGGTAAGGCCCCTCCAGAAGAAACCGAAGCAAGGATAAGAGAAGATGGCAGCTTCGCCGCTCCTGCCCTGACGTGCTCCCAGCTTCCAATAAATGAAACGTGCTCAATCATTTTCAAATTGAGTCTCAGCTCTCAAAATGTCAGCTTGGATCAGGCTACATAGCTTCACTCCCTGTACGATTTCAGCAACTTGCAGATCTATTCATAGCTACCGCAGTGGGAATATATTGCACAGGTGAATTTCTAATACATTACATTGCTTCTTATTTGCATAGAGTGCTTATAGTATCAGAAGTATGCGACAGTATGGGACAGATTTTTTTGGGGGGAGATATGATGTGAATAATGTTTAGGGACTGGTGTAATGTGCATAATAATAATAATAATAATAATAATAATAATAATAATATAAAGATCTCCTGCAGATCTTAGAGGAAAGCACAATTGCATACAGCTCAAATGAGAAAAAAATAAAGCCTCCTACTCTGCATAGGAATCATGCCTGATTGTCTTCTTGCATGCTTAATTTAAACTGCTCTGCCCCGTGTAAAGGCTAAACTTGAATGTCTGTTTAATGATTCCTGAGTGCACCTAATGAGGAGGCTGCTTCCTGATTGTCTAGCACAACAAAAGACAATCACAGGTCGTGCCATTCCTTCAGCATTAGGCCTGAAAAGGAGAAAACTCAGCTGAAGCATTGTCTTCACCACGGCTGGCATGGACACCTTCTCATTACTGTAAATAGATTCCTGTGCAAACTGTAAGCTTTTCCTGAGTATCCTTCATGAGCATGTAACAGTCTGCACATCCCACTCCAGAAGAACCAGAGAGATGTGGTGCCTTAAGTAAAACAAAGAAAAAAAAAACACTCACTGGGGTTGTTAATTAAATGTGAAACATAATTCGATATAAGATCATTTGCACAAATTTAATACACATGAGGAGTATTTTAAATAAATAGGAGTCGTTCTCATTACATCTGGCTCTTTTAAAACAGAAAGCGAAGGAAGCATTTTCCAAATGTGCTCTATGCTTGATACCGCAGTTATGTTGTATGTTAGGACTTACAGGTATGTCATCATGGGTAAGATGTGGGTTTAACACTAGAGGAGGTGACAGTGAGGAAGGCAGCTGATTCAGAGAAACAGCTCCACCTCATGGATATGCAGTACAAGCTAAACACAGGTCTTCATAGTAGCAAGAAATAAAACATGAACAAAAGAATTTAAAAAAACATAGACATTTATGGGAGAATGTGGATTGTGCTGTCCAACGAAAGATGAAGATTGATTTCAATAAGGCTTTAAAGCAATCTAATATATGATTTTGTTTGAGCATGGAATTTCATGCATCAGTTATTTCTGTTCTCATGAATGTATACCTTTTAATGGCAATCAAAGCTATTTGCTATTACTATTGCTAAACAAATATATAATCACTGGGCATCTATTATTTAAATGTTCTAACTTATTGAAAGCTTGAGTAAAAGTGTTGGTCTACTATTAAACATTTAGATTGTACTTTCTTGGTCAAGGTTGCAGTGGATTCGGAGCCTATCCTGGGAAGACCGGGTGTGGGGCTTCACAATTTAATTGTCTACTAGTCAATCCAGATATATGGATATGTTTTTGGGAGGTGGGAGGAAACCAGAGAACCTGGAGGAATCCTAATCAGACATGAGAAGAACATGCGTAACTCCATACAAATTGCTAGTCAAATGAAAAAAATGATTGGCTATATAATGGATGCATGACGGTCTTATCATTTATTGATTACGCTACTACTAACTAATGGCAGTTGGGAGCAGCTGCAAGCTCGTTTCTCAAATTGTAATTGTTAAAAATGATATTGCTGCTGAAGATCAGGAATTTGGTTTTCTAGTTTTATGTAGGATTATGAGTCTGTAAATGAAGAACTCTAAATGAAGTCAAAGTGAACAAAACATTATGATTGATGGTGTTGCACATTACATTAAAGCTGGTCCAGTAGGCGAAGACAGTAATATAAGACAATCCTTTGTCATTGTCATTGTCTGATCCACTAGCATATATCGGAGGTACTGAAGATGATCGTTTCCAACTAAAATCACTGGGCATTTACATGTAATTTTCTGCTGGCAAGCAGGAAAGTTTAGAACTGCTCACAGCTCAGCACAGGGCTGTGTGGGAGAGTACAACATATGGTTTGGTGGCTTTCTGGTTAATTAAAGGTAAATCCCTGCCAGAAATGAAATGGCTGCCTATGCAATTAGTGCCAAAGACATAGACAACATTGGCAGCTTTATGAAATAGTATGCTGGAGTGAGCTGAGAGAAAGTCTGCTGCAAATACAAATGAGAGATCCAACTGCTAGACTATGCCTCAAACCAGGACTCACAGGATGAGCAGTGAACTGAAATACTACTGAAATAAATTTTATAGCACCACCTAGCTGTGGTACAGCCATTAGGCAAAAGCCTATAAAATATGTAGAGCCGTGCACCCTCAGACAAGCCTTTGAATAGTTCGGCATAGCCTGTATTTCTATTTTGAGAGCTACAGATGACTGATCTGCAAGCAGCTGCCAAGCATCAAGCATCTTTATATGTTATGCATGCACAAAAAAATGTATCAGAGAACCACTTGATCAAGCTGTTCTAGGATCTTTAGATCTGTCCAGTCTCTTGATTAATGCTTTGCGATTTCTCTGCCGCACCTAGACTCTGAAACTTGACATAAGCCTTGAGACAGTCTTTTCTGAAATGAATGTTACTCTGCAGACTAGCTATGAGTCATTTGTGAACGAGTTGGCTCTTTGATTCGACTCTTTATGGCTAGAGAGCCGACTCGCATGTATAAGAGTCGTTTGTTCCTTTTTTTTTTGTTGTAGATGTAGGCAGTGTTGTTACCCTCGCACTGTAGTTTAATCAAAATGCAAGAGTTCATGAAACAAATTCAGCCACAAGAAGAACAATCACTGGTTAGAACGTCGCAAAAGGGTGTGTGTGTGTGTGTGTGTGTGTGTGTGCAAGGAACCGTTTGAGAGCCGAAAGAGTCGACTCTAATTCGTGAACCGAGGCAAATGATCTGACTCACTGAAAAGAGCATGTACAAAACTATAGAAATTAAAAAGATGTATATTTTACATGCACTGTACAATGACTTATATTTAATATTTAATATTATAATATTATTTACAGCATGATGTATGTTTACAGTAATGACACATTTTAAATAGACTGCACAACTATTTTACAGGACTGTAAGGCTAATCGTAATTTAGCATAAATATCACTTCTACATTACTGCAGTTTTAGTTGGACTGCTATTTCACCTGTTTGAATAAGCCTGAAAAAAAAGTGTTTAATAAAGCAGTCACTTCATTTATGTAGCTTTTCCAAGTAGCTAGTTAGCTAACTGTGCTAAGTATATAGAATATTGTTTAGCTAGCTATGTAAATGTTACCTCACCTCTTAGCTGTTGTTCTTGAATAAAGTCATACTGTGCTAGATGTAAAAACATGAGTTACCAGTTTTGATGGGAACTGAGTTATAACTTGTGTTTAAATTTATACACTTACCACCTGCTATCTGAATTACCTAAATAAACTAGCAGGCTAATAGGTAGTAAATGTTAGCTAACTGTGCTAAGTATTGAAATATTTATTAGCTAGCTATGTAAATGTTACCTCACCTCTTAGCTGTTGTTCTTCAATAAAGTCATACTGTGCTAGATGTAAAAATGTCAGTTACCAGTTTTGAACTTAGATATAATTTGTATTTAAATTTATATATCTAACAACTACTATTTGAATTACCTAAATAAACTAGCAGGCTAATAGGTAGTAAATGTTAGCTAGTTAGCTAACAGGTCTCATGCCAGGTTTTCTGCTTAGCTTTACTCCTGGTTTAAACTTGTTGCACTACACATCAAAAGTAACTTAAAAAAAAAAAAGGAATGTAGGAAACTTTGGCAGCTAGTTTTACAGTAAATTTAATGTTACTATAAGGTCTTCCAGTACTGTAAATATTATACTAGTGCTATGTGGATTACTGTATCATTACTGCAATTTAAAGTCACATTTAAAGTCTCATGCATGGCTTGAAGACAATATTTTATTGAAGAAAGTATAGAAAATTATAATGTATAGTGTATAATTCTGCTATAAGTTCTAGAGCTGTGTACACAACAATGTAGTATGCTACAGTGTCATGGTACAACAAAACACAAAGCCAGTCTCAAACGAATTATATAAATTCAAATTCAAATTTTATTTGTCACATACACAATCACAATACACAGTACAACGTGTAGTGAAATGCTTTTTTCGACAGTTCCAAGGTAAAAATATAGAATACAAAGTAGAATAGAATATAAAAATATGAATAGAATGAATAAAAATAAAATAAG
>CM075026.1:13766407-13777551 GCA_037576675.1 Pangasius sanitwongsei
AAGTTCTTAGCACCTGAGAGGGCATTTTGAAGTCTCTTAGACGTCTCAGATGGTAAAGACGCTGACGAGCCTTCTTCTTATAGTCAGTGCATTTAAAATCTTCCCTTATTCAGTAACATTCTCCTAACAGTTATATTCACTCCAGCTGCCGAAAAGTTATCCCTAGTTCATTCTTCTTCAGTAACCACTTTATCCTGGTCAGGGTCACAGTGTATAAGGAGTCCGTTCCAGGAACATCGGGCATGAAGAATACACCCTGGGTGGGTAGCCAGGCCATCACAGGGCACCATGCACACACTCATTCACACACTCATTCACACAAAGGGCAAATTGCTTACCAGCCTATTTCTGGGTGGTGAAAGGAAACTGCAGAACCCAGAGGAAACCCACACAGACACAGTCAGAGCAAACGAGACTCTGCACAAGCAGTAACCCAAGCTCAGGATTGAACCAGGAACCCTGGAGCTATGAGGCAGCAATGATACCCGCTTATACCTAGTTGTTTATTGCTTATATGTTAATTTTAAAAGTTTGTATTACTCTTTTCCTAGTCGTAATAACATGAAAATAAATGATTTTGTGAGTACATATCACACACTGATTTCAGTCACTGATGATAAATTACTGCATCTTTCACCACCGAACCAAGAGGTTGAGGAAAACATTATCTCAGGTTAACTAACAACAGCTTTATCCCTAATTTCTCGAATGTTACCTAGCATGACGATACAAACTATCTGAATGCCAAAAGCTTATTGTCACAATATAAATACGAAGTGTACGCATCAATGATAGATTACATCGATGGCAAATAGGTCTCATTCTTACTGTCACATGTTAAAGATGTAGTGAAATAGAGATTTTTTTCATTTAAAATGTAGTGGGTAAATGTCAAGGGCATTAAGTGAAAAAACAAAAATACCCTGAACAACTAACATATTAATATTTATAAATAATGTGATGTCCAGAGTTTATCCTGTAATGAAATTCTAAGTTGATTTTATCTTTCATCAATGTTAGCCTATTATCACTTTGGTTAACAGTTTCCTACATTACCCACAATACTGTTTGACTAGCTGCTGATGGTAGTGAAGTGGGATTTAGTCTTCGCTTCCTCTCTGCCTAAAGAGAGTGATATGCAGCGCTTTAGTCTTTTGGTCTGTCCAGCTCTTTCAGCTCCTCATCTGCACACTCTGCTCAATCAGATCAGCTTCCAAAGCTACAACTTTCATGCTAATACCACCAATCGATGCCATTGTTGTTGTGATCTTGTTGATCGCTAACTAGTTGGGCCAAGTCTTTGCCTTAACTCTGTGTCGTATAGCTGCATTGTATTGCAACTTTGACCTGCATTTGCATCAGTGTCTACACTGAGTTCTGAGTTCTCATTAATATGATGTTGAACATGACTGGAAAATGGTGAGTGAGAAAAGAAGCAGAAGAAGAAGAAAAAAAAGTTATTTTGTTTTAAGGAACTTAGAGCAAAACTTGATTGTTATCATTTATTGTTGAAGTCGGCTGAAATTCTTAATGTTAATCACTATTGTAACTAGTAATTTACATTTACATTTATGGCATTTTCGCAGACACCCTTATCCAGAGAGACTTACGTTTATCTCATTTATCCAATTGAGCATTTGAGGGATAAGGGCTTTTCTCAAGGGCCCAGCAGCTTGGCAGTTGTGGGATTTTGAGCTCACGACCTTCCGATCAAGGTCTTGACCTCTGTGCTACCACCACCACCCCAAAAAGCAATCTCACCCTGTGATGTCGCCACAGCAGACAACTGCTAACTTCTCACATATTTCAATACAAACATATTTAATGTGTTTCAGGATGGAGCTTTCCTTTACATACACTAAGAAAGTAATTGCAATTTGTTACTCCCCATCTGTGATAGTGTCCCCCCCCAAAAAAAAGTTTTTGGCACTACTTATATACCTTAGTTATATAAGGTAATATTATACAGGTATTACCTTACATAAATTCATATGTATATCTGCACAGGTTTATCTCTATATCTGTGTATCTGTAGAGGATCAAGTACTGAGAGGAAATATGACTAAATATCTGTTATGCAATATGTCATTATCAGGTTACCTGGCGCTACCTATCCAGCCTGCAGGTGATGAATAAACATCAATGACGCAATTTGTTTTTAATTCCGCGCATGCGCACCCGGCTCCTGTCACGCTGAACTCCGCTCTCTATTCTTTCCTTTAGATTTGCCCTAGCTTCAATCCCACAACTATAACAGCGAATAGGCATGCTGCACTACTGTGAGATAGTGACCGTGATCTCTGTGGCCGTCCTCTAGCATTAACCGCTGGACCTGTATTTGCACTCGGACTTATTACGAAATCGCTGAGGGACTATTTTTTTCCTCCGCGGAGACGCGCACAGGGTCGTGAGGTGTCCAAGATGGCGGCAACGTGTACGGTCCAGGCTTTTTAAAAGGTACTAAAATAAAGTGTTTTAAATCAGCTGGCGGGTTGTAACCTGGTGCATTGGGTTTAAGACATTTTAGGTTGTTGACGGTGTTTGAGGTGGGAGCGTGTCATTGCTGTTAGCCTGAGCTAAACGAGATATTTTCAGCTTGTTAGCCAACTAGCTAACGTTTAACATTAGCTGGGATGTTGCTGTCAGTCAATCGTTAGGCTGGATTCTTAGGCGGAGTGTTTAAAGTGTTATTTTAATGTCTTATTAAATCTTAGTGTCTATTTTCCTGTGTCTCCTGTGACTGATTGCAGTTATATTTGATCACGTAATGCGGTGTAGCTGCAGAAATGGCGTTATAACAAACAACAAATGCGTTAAGTGGAACTAACGTTAGCTCCATGCAGTGCATTATAGTGCAGTTCTACACGTCCTGCTTTGCTCAGAACAGATTCACGGTTCAGCTTGTAATATTAGCCTAATCTAGCGTTTATCACCACCCTGATCCATGCACAGCTCTCATGCATAAGCTGAATCAACATGTTTTGTCCAGGCACTCCATGTTGACCCAAGAGAGCCTTAGGATCCACTGTGACAAAGCCTGTAGTCCTGCCATCTGTCCTGCACTAACATGGCCAAGGACCAGCCAAATGTGTTCGACCTCCTCCCGCTTCTGGAGTCCACAGATCTGCATGAGCTGGAGCAGGTCAGAAGTGTCTTACAGGAGCACCTTAGTGCAGGTTTGTCACCTTCACATCACACTGTGAACTCTTCCTATGCAGCTTGCACTTGCTTGCATTTCTTCACACTTGGGTTAGACAGGCAGTACACTCAGTGACCACTTTTAGATTATACATACTACATATATCGACCATTTCATCAGGCACTCCTATCATATATCGTATGTCATATATAATATATCATATCAGGTCAGTGGTATTCAACAAAAATTTGTAAAGGTACTGTTACGTAAAATTCTTGCTTACGAAGATCCGGATAAGCAACTAACGTTGACTGAAAGAAGACAACCGGTACCTTTTAATGCTTAACTATTAATCATTCGTTTATGGCTCCAGTAACAATAAAACAGTTGAAGCAGTTGTTTTGTGAAGCATCTGATGCTATGCATGATGCGTCATCCAAATAATATTAGATCAGCTGTTAAAGTTGTAGGGGCGGTGAAAAGTAGTGCCTAGCATTAAGGGTGAGGAGTATTACAAAACAAGCATTTCTGTAATAAATTATATTCATCATGATATATAGGTTTTCTAACAAACTGTGTGTGAAACAGTAGCGATGCATAAAAAATGATTAATATTTACAAACCTAAATTATTCGAATGATAGAAAACTTTAACATTTAATATTTGCGTTCAGTCAGAGTTTGTAACTGTTATAGGAAAAAAAAAAATTCCAAAAAAATATTGTTATACCTGTAATATCTCAGAAAGGTTATATAAGTTGTCACAATATTGATATTATATCATCACCAGCTCTCATTTGTATACCTACAAACTATATAGTAGTTGACTATGTAGTAACTAATTGTATGGTAAGATTTTGGACGAGTTTTGTAATGTCTTATTTGTCGATGTTTGTGTTAGATAAAGGGTCTTTGCTTCTCAATGGCCTTGTGGATTATTATCTGGACACCAGCTCTCCTCAGGCTGTGGACCTCCTGTCCTCCATCAGGGAGCCTCACGACAAGGTGAGGACAGAATTTGCACTCTCAGTTTGAAGTTTCAATGCCTAAGAATGGTTTGTTTCATTGCTTTTAAAGCCACGTTCCTGCATCAGTCATTACGTGTGTATCTTCTCCCTGAAGCACCTTTTAGACAAGATGAATGAGTGCATGGCCAAGCCGAGCGGCAGGCTCCCAACCCTCACCCTTCTCGGTCACGTTGTTCGCAAGCAGCCACCGTGGATTCACAAGATCACTCGCTTCCCTCTGCTCGCTTCACTACTTAAATGCCTCAAGGTACTGAGTGAGAAGGCGTCCAAGCAGAACGAACTCTGAATTGGTGGTTTTTGAAAATGGAGATTGTCCTATATCTGTCCAAGATATAGAGTGTAATTTTAATGCTGGTGACCTGAACATGGGTTACACAAATACATAAATAAATGCTGTATGTCAGTCTTTAATGAAAATATCTTTTCATCTTATCCAAAATCATATGTGGATTTAATCATATTTCTACTTAGCTGTGTTACTTTGTAACAGTTTTTTTTTTCTCCCTCTCTTGGCTTTGTGTTTCTCCATCAACAGACTGAGTCAGATGTTGTGGTTCTTATAACTGGTGTGTTGGTGTTAGTCATCCTGCTACCCATGATACAACAGACCAGCAAACAGCTCCTGTTTGAGTTTTTCGACATCTTTGGACGACTCGCAGCTTGGAATCAGAGAAACCCAGGTAATACACAATAACCCCTTTTAGAATAATATTTATTTATTACATACAATGTTTATCTGTAATGTGTAGTAATGCTAGATAAGTAGCATGCTAGTGACATTGAGAACACTAAAGCTACCAGTAGCTATAGCTGTATAACAAACTCGCAAGCGTCTACAGATTGTTGGGTCACTCTACGATTTTTTGTGCATCATTAAATAAAATTATAAAACAGGAAATTGATTACTTAACCAAACGCATGCTCAACATAGTTCAGTGTTGTCTACTTGATTCCCATAACAACAGCCATAACCAAAACCAAATCAGTACTGAGCAGAAAACACTTGCAAGGAGACACTACTGTAAAATTTCTCTAAACATTATAAATATTAATGTATTATTCTAAATATTAATTGTGTGTATCCTCTAGGCCATGCTCAGGGAGCGTATGCAGTTCACCTGCATGCCAGCGTGTACTCATTCTTTCATCGCCTCTACGGCATGTACCCCTGCAACTTTGTGTCCTACCTGCGCGCCCACTACAGCATGAAGGAGAACGTGGACACTTTCGAGGAAGTAGTTAAGGTGCGTGTGCTGCTCCTGTGTTGCTCTCCATTATGCCCCATTTTGTTGGGTGTCAAATCGAATTCCATACGCGCAAAATATCTATGTCATGCTTTATTTAAACACGACTGGTTCTGTTTCCATCAGCCGATGCTTGAACATGTGCGGATACATCCAGAGCTTGTTACTGGAACCAAAGACTATGAACTGGACCCAATTAGGTGAGCCTGAATGAACTAATTGGCAGTGGCGTTCACATATCAGGATGTTAATCTTTTGTTAAGTGTTCTGTTCCTTTGCTCCAGGTGGAAGAGGTTTGAGACCCACGACATTGTGATCGAATGTGCCAAAGTGTCCCTGGACCCTAAGGAAGCGTCTTATGAGGAGGGCTACTCGTCCCTGCCTGACCATGTGCCACGGCGCCTCGTCGACAGCAGCAGGTCCTGCTCAGATCTCAGCACCCATGGTTAGGATGCACTCATTTCTACATCAATACAATTTTTTATTTTTATTTTTTTTTCAGTTAAAGAATTTACATCAATTACAAAGGGTTGTGCATTGTGTGTCTTTACAGGAAGTTCATCTTTCACCTCAATGGCCACAGTCTGCCAGTCCCTTTCCCTTTCCTTACCCCATCTGACAGTCACTCAGCACCCAGGCCTCAGTCCACAGACCCCCAGTCTACAGGTAAATCATCCTGCCAAACCCTTATGCTCACAAATGGACATGAAATGTAGTGTGTCAAATTTAAAAAAAAAAAAAAAAAAGCACAGAGGTAGTAAAAGTACTCAAGTTCTTTACTGAAGTAAAACTTAGTCTAAATAAATTCACTGGTAAATCTAAGTTGAAATACAAAGCATAAATATATAAACTCTTAAATTCACATAAAGTATGACAGTACAAGAAAGTTTCCTAGAAGAAAAAGTTCAAATGTACTTATTGTACTTATGGAATTGAACCTATTCTGCTATATAAAAAGATTTTTGGTACAAATGATATTACAAGCCATGGTAGCTCAGGAGTTAACGTTCTTAGCTGATTGGAAGATTATCATTTCAAAAGATCTGTGTCTGATCATTTGCCAATTCAGTCTAATGGCTTCTTTCTGTGCAAATAGGTGGTTCTCAGTGAAATTGTATTAGACCAACTTGCAGGACGACATTAGAGGAAATAAAACAAATCGTTTTGGGACTTTAAATGAGCTATATGCGGTATACGACTGTGTTGACAGGGTCTTGAGGCGATGTCCTCAGGGATGAAGGAGGCCATGTGGAGCCCTTCCTCTGTGTGTGGGATGAGCACCCCTCCCAGCTCCAGAGGAATGTCCCCCACCACCGTCTCTGATCTCTCACACAGTGCCTCCCACTTCTTAGGGCGGGTCCCGAACACACCAGGTCAGGGAGCTGAAGTGCTGTTTTATGTTCTTTATATATGTGATATTAAGATGAGTTTGGCTTTAGTGTTTAAGGCTGAGTAACGTATAATTCGCAGTGGATGGGAAGTGGACTCCGTCTGCCTCCACACCCTCAGGGTCCTCCCCTCTCCCATTGCTCTTGGGGGAACTCGAGCACACTGCCCAACCCACCAGCATTACTCTCCCACTTCCTAAGGTATAATAGTAAATGTTATAATTCCATTTAAGCTCCTACCATTTGTAGGAATAATAGAAAAATCATCATAGTGTGAATGATGAATAGAATGATAGAAATTTTTTTCTCTTTTCTTTTGAAAATCTCTGCATTACATGAACTTGCCCAGACAAATCAGGAGATTAAAAAAGGCAACCCCACAGCTATCAATGGCAAAGGTGAGCATACAGTGTTTTCAGTTTAGGACAGTCATCCTCTACTTTTATTGTGATCTTTCTTTTATTCCTTCTAGTACTGGTTGTTTTGAGATTTGTGCTATTTCTCAGGTACAGGTGATGGTCTTGGTCCTTTTTCATTGACGGAGCTCTCTGACTTTGTGAAGAGGACAGAGAGAGAGAAAGAGGAAGGTAGGTGTTTAAATAAAAAAACAGGCTTATTTTTGTGTTTAGTCAAATTGTTTATATTTATTGATAAGTGTCCAAGAATATACTAAAAATGGTCTAGGAATATTGGTCCTTGTTAAAAATGTCACGTTCTATGAATATGCGTGACTATGCAGGTTGAAAACATGCCAATACACTCCTTCCTTTACTAATCACTTTTTAACCTTGTATGATCATTGAAGCCCTCGTTATAGGATTGCTTTGAGAATCGGTCCAGGGTAGCATATTAAATCTCAAAGCTGAATTCACTGCCAATTTAAAGAAACCTTGTCACTGTCCAATTGAAGCACATTTGTAGGTTGAGAAAATGTTTTGTAAAAATATAGATTTTTTTATTCATCTTTCACCACTGTTACACTTCAGATGCCATCACAGCAGAGCTGCTGACACTAACCCAGGGCAAACTCGACCCGCTCCCCACATCAGCCCCGGACTCGTCCTTCTCCAGCACCACCGACACACCCCTCCCCTTAAACCCCACCATTTATACCCTGCCTCATAATCTGGCCTCCACCCCAGACAGGGCAGTGAACACCACTAAAGGAGCTGATCAGCAGCCTTCCTGGAACTTGTGGCCCTGTTTCACTCCCATAGAGAACTCCTTGAGCCCTTCTGCAGCTGAAGACGCCTCCTTGGAACTGTTTAAGGGCTCGTTTCCCTACGAGCATCTCTTCGACTTGGCCTTGCCCAAGCTGGCCTCTCTGTTTGTGGAGAGGAGGACTGCCGAGTCTCAGCAGAAGGCTGGCAGAGAGGAGGTGGAGGTGGGGGATCTGTCTGCTACGTCCCCCCTGGAGGTACTGGATCGTCTCATTCAGCAAGGTCATGACCTTCATGAAAAAGTGTTAAAGGGGTAAGTAGTGGTATAGGAGTCCAGTATTTCTTGTACCTTTTTAAAAACGAGTAATGAATCCAGGTTCATAACTAATAATGTTAATATAAATGAAATCCCACTGATATTTTATGTCTTTCAGATCTCCTTCTTCATCAAACCCCTTGGCTGAGCCTCACTGTGGAGGTAAACATCATAGCACTAGAGGAAAAGGTATTCAGTAATATAATCTACACATTGACTCTGCAAACTATTATGAAGATCTGTCCTCCAACCTGTCATTTGGATCCTCTCCTGCCTGTCTGTTTGTATTCATTTCTTTTTCCCCTATTTATTTGTCTTTCCTTTAGAATGACTTCACACATATTATTTATTTTCCTAATTCTCTTCTTTTACATTTGTACTTTTTTAAATATTACATTTAAAATCAAAATATAAGTTGTATTGTAATCTGATATTGTATCATTATAGCAAATTATGTCATGTAAATTCTAGATATATATGTAGAATAGGGGTGTAACAATACACTCTGATACTGCACTCATAAATCAATTCTGAGAAAACGTGAACAAAATTTGAATGAAGAAAAATTATGACTGATAAGATTCCTCCTGTATAATCAGCAATGCCAATGTGCATTTTTGTCTTTATAAATTCAAAGTTAAATTACAAATCACTGAAAACAGAGGTTTAATATTGTAAACAAAATGTACTACAGTTTTGCCATATCTTAACAATTAATAAATTTTAAATCCTCCCCTAAATTTTGATCGAATAAACAAAGCATATGACCTGGGGACTTTGAAAATGATTGATTGAAATGTAATGAGCTCTGTAGCAGAAACAGAGCTCCAAAGTCGGCTAAACTGCCCATTTCTGCAACCTCATTATCAGGCGCAGGGATGGTGTCATTTGAAAGCTACTGAAGAGCTATTTTTAACTGTTACAACGTGGTCATGTAAGCGTATAATGTATAACGCGTGTCTGTCATTGTGATCTGGAGCTATAGTGCCCAGTGTGCTGTCTATATATTTTAAGTCTGTGGGTTGCGCAGTTTGGGATCTCTTCTGTTCAAACAGTGCACGTTTATGCGTATTATTGCACATATCCATGATGCACATTGTCACATTTAAGCATCGCAGTGCATTGTGTCATGATGAATTGTTACACCCCTAATGTAGAACAGTTATGTAACTGAACATTAAAGAAGTGTTTTGTGGCATTGATGATGGTGTATTTTGCACACGTAGGCTCAGGAGCCCCTGATGAGCTGGCACTGTTGCGCAGTCAGCTGCTGCTCCTGCACAACCATCTGCTCTATGAGAGGCACAAAAGAGAGCAGCACGCACTGCGCAACCGCCGCCTACTGCGCCGTGTCATCAACGCCACTGCACTGGAGGAGCAGAACAATTCCATGGTGAAGGAGCTCAGTGTTACACATGTTTAAAAAAGAAGGGATTGAAGCATTTTTTTTTTACTTTTACACATTTGCCTGGTGAACCACCATTAGCTGTAATGAGAGATGTTGTGTAGAATCATTTTTGCTAAATGATATAGCCAGGAGAGTTTTTATTCATAGTCATGTTACTTTATCAACTGATGAGTATCATGTTGGTTAATTATCGAGCATTTGTGTGCGATGGTGTTGCAGAAGGCCCAGCTGCGACTGCAGGAGGTGGAGATCCAGACGCTGCGGGCGAGTCTGCAGGAAGAGCAGGAGCGCTCCAAACGTCTGCAGCAGGAAGGAGAGGCGCAGGTGCAGCAGCTCCACTGCCAGCTCCAGAAGCTCCAGCAGGAGAGGAATGACTACTGTACCAAGGCTCAGGAGCTGCAGGTCAGTACATTCACTCAGGATAAAAGAACAGGAAAAGTAGCTGATGGAGTCATGTGCCTGAGGTGCTCTTGCCTTTAGAGAATGAATAAATGGATATGAGTGGCTGTGCTTGGGTGGATTGGATTGAAAAAAAATGTTTGGAGACCGTTGAATATGCTTTAGGAAAAAAAATCTGTTTCAAATAATGAACGTATCTTGATTCCTCGTCAGAGTGACTTGCAGGAAAGTAAGAAGAGAATGGGCGAGATGGAGGCGGAGCTGCAGAGAGCCAATAACAAAGTGTGCAATACAGGACACCTGCTCAGCCAGCTGTCTATCAAGGTGAGAGGGACATCTGGACTAAAATCAGCTGTATTTGCATGCACAATGCATAAAGTATAATGCACTTTTTCACAGAGTGATAGATTTAGTTTGTCTTCTACACATCACAGCTCAACAACAGTGAAAGCCTGGAGCAACAGATGGCTTTCTTGAACAAACAGTTGTTACTGCTGGGCGAAGCCAATACACTGTGTGTGCAGGAAGTCCAGCGCCTTGGACCGGACTCTCATAAAGTAAGCATGAAACTAGTTTTATATAAAAAGTTAGAGTGTTCATTTTATTAGCAATCCACTGATAGGGTTTTGATAGGGTTTCTGTCCTGTTCATTGTTATTAAAATCCTCAACATGTACGTTGTCATGCCTTCCCTATATCCTAAATTCACAATTTTGTTTTAATCAGTGTATTTGCATCTACTATGACCAGGATCATCTTGCAGGCTAGATCTGACTTAAACAATATTTACTCAATGACAGACAGAACTTTGTCATTGCCCAGCTACAAGGCAGTGAAATACCGTTTAGCATCTACCAGAAGGTGCATAATAATAGTGCAAATGAGCATAGTAATAGTGTTCTATAAAAATATTAAATACATATGCTAGAATATAGATATACGGTTAGGTCCGGAAGTATTTGGACAATGACACAGTTTTTGTGATTATGCCTTTATACACCACCACAATGGATTTGAAATAAAACAATCACGATGTGATCGAAGTGTAGACTTTCAGCTTTATT
>CM075026.1:13777651-13809773 GCA_037576675.1 Pangasius sanitwongsei
TGCTTTTCACTTACTGAAGACAAGACTGAAGGCAGAAAGACCCACAAACAAGCAGCAACTGAAGGTGGCTGCAGTGATCACATCTTGATTGTTTTATTTCAAATCCATTGTGGTGGTGTATAAAGGCAAAATCTCAAGAACTCCGTCATTGTCCAAATACTTCCGGACCTGACTGTATATGTACATAAATGTACAGAATGATATGTGAAACACAGCTGAAATGAAGTGGTAAAGTGTTAAAGTAAAAGTGACAGTGCAACATCAGTTACTGTGGAAGTGTAAAGGTCCTAAGTAGACCATAAGTACATAATGATAATTTGGCCCTAGGTCAGACCCCTGTTCTGTATGTTCATATTTTTTACATTTTGTGTGTGGTTTTTAGGAGCAGAAGATGCTGCAGATGTGTTCCACACGAGAGACCGAGCGGTTGAGGCAGAGCTCCGTTCAGCAAAGCCAGAGGCTGGAGGCGGCCCAGCAGCGCATCACCGACCTGGAGACCCAGCTTACCAAGAAAGAGCACCTCATCCTGGAGCAGAAGAAACTCCTGGAAAATGTCAAAAATCAGGCCAAGTACATGCTTCTTACTTATCGAGCCATCTCACATGAGGTTTAAAGTGGTGTAACTATTGGTTATGGATGTCATAAGGCTTAATTTTCTTGTGCCTCTGCTTCAACACACGTTGTTGTGACTGAGTTTGATTCTTTCTATTTATTCCAATATTTATGCTGGTGTGTTCTCTCCTGCAGAGGGCAGCTGCAAGCTTCTGAGAACAGGTATCTTGCCCAAAAGCATGTGACTCAGGCGCTACAAACAGAAATGCTCCAGCTGTACAGTCAGCTCGAGCTTGCCAGCCTCTCAAACAGCACACCAGCAGGAGGAGCAGCTGAACCAGGCAGCCCTCAAAACCAGAAGTGAGCAGCACACAATCTTTTTAACAAGCTGTGTATAAATGAATTGTTTTTACATCTTTCCATCTGTTTTTCCTACTTCTTTCTTAACATTGGCATGGAGAACTGAAGCTCTGCCACCAGTTATTAATATTAACTTCAACTATGGTGCTTATAATGGATACCAAAATGACCTTGTGAAAGCAGAATGCAGACCTGCCAGACTTTATGTATTTTGCACAGGAGCTCCTCGTTTTCATTTAAACATACACAAAAAAAAGCATTCTCCTTTTTTATCCCCAATAAAAATGGAAGACAAACCAGTGAATCTGGAATGACTGACAATTGCACAGGTGTTTTGAACTCTCTGATATTAAGCGACAGATTGGAAGCCCTGCCCTTCTTCCCTCATCTAACGATGGTAACGCTTTGGCCGATGCGTTTGTCTCGACTCAGTTTTCCCATGTGAAGTATGCGCTGATGTGCCACCCTCGTTTTCTGTCAAGGCAAAAGGAGAATGTTTTGACTTGGTTAACATTTAAACAAGTAAATAGTTAACATCCGTTAACTACATTTTTTTGGGATGCACATAAATAATTTGTCCGACAGTGGTCAAAAAGCCACTTTTGTTTTTTGAACGAAAAAAAAAAAAAAGGCCAACAACACAGTCAGATCTAACGCTTTACCAATAGTTCTAATGATAATGATATTACGAAAGTTATTTAATACAATGTTTACTGACTTTGGCTACTCAGCACCCATACGTTCAAATATTCTGAGCAGCAAAGGACTATATTGAGAATGTACCATGTTTCATCCTCAAGAGGACCTTTGAGTAAAATTTCCATTTGTGTTTATTTCAGGCCAAACGGCAGCAGCACATCCACTTCAGCTCAAACCTCCGTGTCAGGGAAAAGAGAGGAAACTTCTTATGTGTGTGTGAATGGCGAGCTCTCACCGCTGTCTCCCGGATCCCCACCATCCGCTGCACTGATCAACGGCAGTCAGGAAGAAGACCTTTCTGTCCTGTCCTGCAACTCTCCTTCGGCTAAGAGCTTCTTGGGAATGCACAACCAAGAGCTGCTGAAGAAGACAAAGAGTTCGTTTGCGGAGGAGCACGCCCACCGGCTTCATGACCAGATCTCAGAAGCTGCTGAGAAACGCACTGAGCACACAGGGTCCCAGAGGCTGGCAGAGGAAGAACCCGACCTCATGCCTGTCGATCGGCACAGGGCCCGCGCTTACAACATCCAGAGGCGCAGACAGCAGGACCTGCACATCATGGATTACAACGAGACCCACCAGGAGAAGACATAAAGGAGCTGGGAAGGTGGAGTTAGCGGGACTGCTGCTGTAGATTTGTTTGCAACACTAGACAGAATGATTAAAAAAAAAAAAAAAGATGTTTTGACCTCTGCAGCCCTCTTACTTTTAACAAGAGTGGACTGCATTGTTTTAGCAAAAATTTTTAAAAGCTCTACTGTATTACAAAACAGCCAAAAAAAAAGAGAAACGTGTATATTACCGAGGGCTTAAAGCTGTAATATCACTATGTTTTAGGGGTCGTGTTTGTTTCTTGGGCTGCGCTCACAGTTCTTCAGATTTCATTAAACTCGAACCTAAAACATACTGATTGTAGCTTTAACCAATCCATCCACTCTTAAAGAGTCTTGTAACCACCGTGGTGTGAAATAAGAGCACTTTGCTGTCGCATAAAAAGTACACTTGAGACATTTGCTATTGTTTCAGTTTGGGTTTATTCCTGTATTGGATTGTTTGATAGACATTTCAGCTTCAGATGTGTGTAAAGCACGCTGCAGTGGTGGTTATGTTGTGTGTGGATTGTGTTTGGCCCTTATCGTATTAACAAGAACACGTATTGCTTTCATTGCTGTGTTTGCTTTTGTAACTTCCCAGTTAGTTCATGGGCTCGTACACATTTGTCCAAGCCAAAGGGTCTTCGTGAGTTGTGATTAGACAAATGACATGGAACTATCATTAAGCAATTTTGTCTCATAGCAATTTGTTATTTCTTTCCTCCCCTACGAATCAAGCACTGTAAATATTTTTTTGCATCATCAACAAATCAAGTTCGAATAGTAATACACAACTGTGAAAGAAACGCCAAAAAAAAAAAAAAAAAAAGCAGCTATGAAAGATAGGTGGGACAGATGATGTGTGTGCGTGATGATGTCATAACCTTGCTTTGGGTAGAAGGAAAAGATGAAGCAATTGTTAAATGATATAGAATTTATTTTTATTAATTCACTTTATTACTGGGTTTATAAAGCCCAGACACTAGTGCAATACTTCTCTTAGCATTACACTTCAATGCCAACTCAGAAGCATGGAAGGTGTAAATCCGTGTAGTTGTTCTTTTTTTTTTTTTTTTTTTTTTTCCCCCCCGCTGCTCAGCCTGAGTCATCACGCAACACAAACTCCGCTGCTGTTCATCCTGTAAACAGGTAGTGCCTCAGATTTGGCCATGCCAGGCTCTTCAGTGAAATATGTTCGATTTTACAGTCACAGTTGTGTAATGGGAAGAAAAAAAAAAAAAAAAAAACATTGCTGCTTAGATTGTATGTGAAATGTGAATGTTTCATGGTAGCAATGTATAGACTACAATCAGAAATACACTAAAACTCAATAGCACAGCTGATAACCTGAAATCTAAGCTCTCGCACACATAATAATGGGTAATGCCCTTCTTTGAGAAGAGTCGGAATCAGTGAAAGATTGTACATCAGTGTTGCCAAATCAGGGATATTTACGATCTCTTGTATTACAGCATGGTTTCAGCTAAAAATGTGAAACACTGAAAAACCAGTAACTGAAGGAAATGTTCGTCACGACGAGGACGTTATGGAGATGATCACGAACTGTTCGGACTTTTCAGCGACTCCATTCAGGAAACCAAAAAATAAAAAAACCCCACAGAACCCATGCATGATGATCCGACTCTCCTGCTCACTATTTTAAATCTTGCAGCTTATATTTCATTTTAATGAAGTGTATCTGTCACCATGGCTCCCACTGACATCTGTGTGATTCATTTTGTTCACAAAATGCCTTAATAAGATAAAAAATAGGACATCTCTCCTTGCCCCAGAAGCCAAATTTACAAACTATGGTACAATTTGACAATAATCTGGAGTGGAGTCAGATGTCCTCAGGGACAGGGTTTGTTTAAAAAAACAAACAAACAAAAAAAAAAAAAGTATTGATCCTGAAGACACGCAAAGAAAAGGTATTCTACTTGTTAAGCTATGATCAGGAATAATAAAATATATGTTTTGCATGTTTTGCTTTCATTGTTTCATTTATCAGCATATTCCACTAAAATTAATTAAGAAAATCACAAAATTGTTTGCTCTGCAAATGATTAATGTACATTTCAGTGGATTTACTTGGGGAAAAAACAACAACAACAAAAGGCTGGTGTTTTATCACATTCTTCTGCGACCTGGTGGCCTCCATGCAGGTTTGCATCCATCTGCACCTTTACACGTGGGCTTGGAGGATCGCATGGACGCGTGTGGTGCTTCAGTCGCGTTCACAGGCGTGTTCTCCGCGTTATCAGCTGCTGTTTGCTTCTCAGGCGCCGTAATATCCCTCTGAGAAACCTTTTTCGTGCTAGCTTTCGCCAGTTCCGAGATGGCCATTCTGAGCAGGTCCAGAGTCAGAGGAATCACGCTGACGACTCCGCCGTAGTAGTTTCGAGCTTCATTACAACTCAGACGATTCACCTGATCATGTGGGTAACTGCAGAGAGGACAAAGAGATAAATGGTACCATGAAGAAGCTGAACAGACATTTATTTAATAAAATATGACTAAATCAATAATGTCATTTAAACACTTGTGAGCTGGCCAGTTAGCCATTCAACTTATACCGCAATGCTGCTGAATTCCCAAATCTGATTGGTCAGCAGGTGTTTGTTAATTTTCTATAACAGCAGCTCTGAATGTACACTATATGGCCAAAACAGTGTGGACACCTGACCATCACATCCATATGTGAGTCCTCCCCAGACTGTTGCCACAAAGTTGGAAGCACACAATTCTATAGAATGTCTTTGTATGATGTAGCTTTACAATTTCCCTTCACTGGAACTAAGAGGCCCAAACATGTTCCAGCATGACAACAACCCTGTGCACAAAGCGAGCTCCATGAAATCATGGTGTGTGAAGGTTGGAGTGGAAGAACTCGAGTGTCCTGCACAGAGCCCTGACCTCAACCCCACTGAACACCTTTGGGATGAACTGGAACACCGACTGCACCCCAGACCTCCTCAGCCACCCAACATCAGTGCCTGACCTCACTAATGAGCTGAATGAGCACAAATCGCCACAGCCACACTCCAAAATCTAGTGGAAAGCCTTCCCAGAAGAGTGGAGGTTACACTTAAAAGGGGATTAAATCTGGATTTGGGATGTTCAACAAGTACATATGGCTGTGATGATCAGGTGTCCACAAACTTTTGGCCATATAGTGTAGTTCCGGCTGTAATTCAAATTACATGTTTATATTAACACACTCATTCTAATACACTATTGTATGGGACTTGATCTGGATGATATTTAACATAGATGTATAAAGACACATAAGGATTGTATGTAATGATAAGCAGGTTTTCTGACAATCTTCAGGATGGAGGGGTTTTTGACGTATTATCTAAATGAATGAGAAAAAAGAGCAGCTGGTGAGGGAAAGCTGTTATAAAATAAGTGTCTTGTGGATGATCCACAATGTTAAATGTAACAGTAAACAGATAAAAGGATGTTCTTTAATAAATAAAAATTGTAATCGCTGATAAATTGCTGTGGTGTAAGAGGAGTAAAACACTTGTTGGAAATGAATCAACTTTGTAGTGGGAACAGTGAATTCACTTCACACTGGATCACATCACACTACCTTGTCATTGATTATTTTCCTGTAACAGCACTCCCACAAGGGTTTTATTCCTTACTTAACGTGTATACATGCATTGTCTCTTAACTGTGCCTGGAACTGGCTGAAGTTGCAGTCAGGGCTGAGAACATTCCTGCAAGTGTCCAGAACTTCACTTGAGTGGTTCTGAGTGGACGCTAAAGATTCGATCATTTCGAACATCGCCTTGAGGCTGTCCATGATGTCCAGGAAGAGTGAGAAGATCCGCGTGTCTGTGGCATTGCTGCAGTGGTCTGTCATGTAGCATTGCACCTAAACACAGAATGACACATTTTTATGGCGCCCCGCAACCCTGTGTAGGACAAGCGTTACAGAGAATGGATGGATGGATGGATGGATGGAATGGGTCGGACATTTGTACAGGGCCAAAAAAACAAGCAGGAGACCTGTTAGACCTGTTACACGAATCATACAATATACAGCATTTCAGAGGCTTATTTATTTTGCTAGGCAGTTTTACAGTATCATTAATAATACAGATAAGAGTTGATGAGTAAGAATGCAGCCAGGTTTCACTATAAATGTCAAACATAACAGTACAAGAAGGTAATGACATTGGAGGTCCTTTCAATCACTCATCATTTTTTTCTCGTAATCCCTGTAAGTGCGTGAATGTGGTATCTGGAAACCATGTTCATCTTCCACTCAATGCATCTTGAAATAATAATAATAATAATAATAATAATAATAATAATAATAAAATATTTTATGGATATTTGAGACTTATCTTGAAAATCCTAACATGAGGGAGGAAATCACTTTCGTTGTCAGATACAGTTTAAATACAACTTACATTTCTCTTTAACCCGAGGTCTACAAACTGTAAACAAGCGCTCCAAAGACGAATATAATTTTTCTGTAATTTGAAATTGTGAATGGATTTGTTGCAGATAATTGATTAAAGTATAACACGTCATGAGTATGACTGGATTCATTACAATGTTATCTAAAAGCCAGATGTGCATTACTTGACTTGTTTTGATGACGCTATAATCCAGTTTCAGAAATGTAAAAATCCTCTTTTCCTGTTTTGCAGCCATGTGATTTTTTTAAAAAAAAGTGAAATATCACATGCAATCATAATTTTACACATGATTTTTTTTTCACATATAGGGTCTGGTATTATTTATCACATAGGCTATTGTTATTATTATTATTATTATTATTATTATTATTATTATTATAGTATATAGTAGTAGTAGTAGTATGCCACATGTTTACTTGAGTTCATTTGTAATCACACATTACTCACATAATCACACACATCACATCACATGTGAAATGTACACTATGTGGCCAAAAGTTTGTGGACACCTGACCATCACACCCATATGTGCTTGTTGAACATCCCATTCCAGATTTATTCCTCCTTTGCTGTTATAATATCCTCCACTCTTCTGAGAAGTCTTTCCACTAGATTTTGGAGCGTGGCTGTGGGGATTTGTGTTCATTCAGCCACAAGAGCATTAGTGAGGTCGGACACTGATGTTGAGTGGGTGAGGAGGTCTGGGGTGCAGTCGGTGTTCCAGTTCATCCCAAAGGTGTTCAGTGGGGATGAGGTCAGGGCTCTGTGCAGGACACTCGAGTTCTTCCACTCCAACCTTGGAAAACACAGGTTCACTGTCATGCTGGAACAAGTTCGGGCCTCTTAGTTCCAGTCAAGGGCAATTGCAATACAGAGACATTCTAGACAATTGTATGATTTTTAAACTTTGTGGGACCAGTTTGGAGAAGACTCACATATTTGTGTGATATTGGTCAGGTGTCCACAGAGTTTTGGCGTTAAATTTTGTATCCTGCTGAACCATAAACTGCAAACTGCTTGCTTGGGTGATGGTGCCTCTTGGGGGCTGTGAAGTTGGCTTGGAGGTCTCACATGGGAAGTTGTACTGTCATGGCTTGGGACCGCGATTGCTGTGGTGGCTTCTGGGCTGCGGTTGCTGTGGTGGCTTCGGGGCTGCGGTTGTTGTGAGCAGTTTTGCACTCAGGTCTCCATCAGTGGACAGTAAATAGGTTCAACAAACCAGACTTGATGTGAAAACTGTAATGTATTTCCTGGTTACACAATTGCACTATCTGTCCGTGTAGGACACGGTTGTAGAGGGGAATTATTTATAATCGCACTATCTGGTGTCACCCAGATGAGGATGGGTTCCCTTTTGACTCTGGTTCCTCTCAAGGTTTCTTCCTCATGTCGTCTCAGGGAGTTTTTCCTTGCCACTGTCACCTCTGGCTTGCTCATTAGGCATAAATTCACATATTTACAATTTATTTTGATTTCATTTAATTTGAATGCATTTAATTTCTGTAAAGCTGCTTTGTAACAATGTCCCAGTGTCCATTGTTAAAAGCGCTATACAAGTGAAACTGAAGTGAATTGAATTGAGTGCAGAGTGTAGAGGTGCTGCTGACCTGTGTGACGGTAGACACCGGCTGTGTCCGGTGGCGCGCGTGCTCTCGGGAGCGCTCGAGCGCCGCTATGAAGGTGAACTGCTGCTGCTTAAAGAGCTGATGCTTCTTCTCAACAAGCAACATCATTTCCCTCACTTCATTCATTCTGGCTCACTCATATGATACACTCATACTGTTAACACAACACAACACACACTAGCATGTCAGTATCGCTGTGCTGAGAATGCAAACAAATATCTATACAAAGTTACACACGCAACTTTACCAAACTAAACACAAACTCTATCAGTTTCTCAGTTAAATGAGCCCTCAGTTAGATCAAAAGATTATTCAAATCATCCACATATAGCTACATTTACCAGATTTTTCAGAGCAAGAAAATTCAGCTGTCCTGTTTTTTTTTTTTTTTTTTTTTTGTTCTTTGTTTTTTTCGAAATTCCTTCACAAGCTAATGTGGCGTCGTTGCTCGGCAACACGGTTCAGAAAGCGATTGATGCGCATGCGCACTGACACGAAGACGATGGGCTGAGTCTGTAACCATTGGCAACGAGTGCAGGAAGACGCGCAGCTTCAAGAGCGTAATAGTTTTTAACGCTGGTTTTATTTTATTTTATTTTTTATTTTTAAAGTATTTCTGCTTAGACACGTAAAAGAAGAACAATAACGTGGTCTTTAGAGGCGGTAATAAAAAAAAGGTTATTGACTGAAAGTAAGTGCATTCGACCTAGACCTCTCATACAGTAAAACAGTTAAAAAAAAAAAAGGAGATACCGAATTAGCCGCGCTTGCTAGCTATTACATACGTCAACTCGCCCGCCATATTGGAAAGGGCCAGATTTCAAGTCAACGGAGAAATGCATGTCTACTCTGTTAAGAAATTCTGTCCCTCACTATAAATTTTATTTTATTTTTTAAATTACTGTTACTGACATTTTTGCAAAGACATTTCTGCATATCTTAGGTTAGGTAAACGTAAATATACATGCACTATAAATATTCAGACTACTATTAAAATATTCTGAGCCTTTTACTGCTATTGACCTATTCAAATAAATAGATAGATAAATAAACAAATAAATAAATAAATAAAAATAAATTCTTACATCTTCTCTTCTCTTCTGGTCATTGTTAAAGATGGATGCAACAGTTAAACCTTTAAGGATTCCCCCTGAAATGTCTATTTATGCAGAGAAGCATGAAATATTCGACCTTATCCAGGTAAGTAACATCCTGACACTCTGTATACTATAAAAGGATTCAAACCAATAACCAAATCTTTCTGTTACACAGACCCTGGTGAGAAACCTGCTGATAGACAAGCCAGAAGATCCGATTCAGTACCTGATAGGACTGCTGAAGAGGGAAAGTATAGAAGGTGAGAGCTCTCTACATTGTAGTGTCTACAACAATCTAGGTTTGAATAAACTCAAGGTTTATTTATAGCAACGTTTAAAGATGCATTTAGTAAAATTTGTTGGGGAAAAAAAAGGTCTCTAACGGTTAAATGAGTGGAACTGAATAAGATTTGAATGACTTTCTTTTATTTACTCATTGAGTCTGCCCACATTTCCACCCATGTACACAAAGCTCCGCCCCCAAGACTTATGGTTGTTCATCTACAGTAGAGTTAGCATTAGCAAGCACTGTCATGACATCACTTTCAAGTGCACATTCAACTGCTTGAAATCCAAGTTATAACTCTATAAACATGCAACATCTCCTCATGATGATTTATGAGGATATGAAGGAGTGTTTGGGGGCGTGTCTATAAAATGACTGACAAGAGGCCAATCCAAATACAAAGAAACATTCAGGACCAGAAGGCAGGTTTCTAAACTGTTTTTTTTTTCTCCACCTAAGTTCTGAGACAATAGCTTAAACTATTTTTTATTTTCAGATCTACATCATTTTCCACATTATTTGTATTAGAAAGAAATAAAAAATGTTGGCTATTGCACCTTTAATCTACCGACTGCTCTAAACAGATGGACTTCTTGAATCTACCAGCAGATGGCACAGTATTACTATATAAGCGAATGAAAATGTGCAGTGCTTATTAAAATATTTTTTATTAAAACTGTAAATCACATGATGTAGCTGGTGTGTTTGGTTCTGATGGCAGATTTACTTTTCTAAAAATTGTTTTAGTGCCAAGAGTTTTGATACTGGGCCCGCCATCCTCTGGGAAAACGACAATCGTAAGTATTATTATTATTATTATTATTATTATTAATAATATTATTATTAAATGTACAACATTTTACATGTGACCTCATGCAGCATTGTAATGATTCATTTCTTGACATATTTCATACTTCAAATCTAATATAAATCAAACTGTAAGATATCAAATATCATGTAAGACTGCACTTTTAGCAAAACTGGAAATCTGTCACAGGATAAAGTCAGACCAGATTCATATCCTCTCAGTTATTTATTCAGACTGAGTTGCTGCCATGGAATGACCTCCATCTGGGATTCTCAATAATACTCTGTCTTCACTATTTATGTTTTTGTCCCATATTCTGTTTCAAATTGACCTCTTTTGTTTCGCTACAGGCTAAAAAGTTGTGTGAGCACATCGGTGCTATTCATGTAACCTCTAGCAGCATCCTTAAGGATCACACTGAGCTGACCAGAGCCACGAAGCAGTACACAGAGGAGAGTCAGGTGGGGCTCCATCACTCACTTCACATTTATTATAAGTGTACATGCATGCAGACCTCAAATAATCAGAAGAAAATAAATCTTTAATAAAAACTAATAAAGCGTTTAATAGCCCAAATAAACCGTAATGATTAAATACACACATATCAATGTAGTGATGAACATCAGGGTGAGCTGCAGTGGTGGAAAGAGTAGAAAACACACTGAGTTGACTAAAATAAGTCGCCTGGTAAAAAAAAAACGTTGAGTAATTACTTTACAAACTACTTTTATATGTCTAAAATTGACGCAACTAATTATTCTGTATCTGAGGAATTCATTTCTGAACACCACCTCCGTTATCATCAGTATATAAAGAAAGAAAGTTCATGTTAGCTGGCAAGTCAACGTAGCTACATTATGTTTCAGCTTGCTACGTTCCTTAGCTAGCTAAGTACCTCATACCTAATTCAGACATGCTTTTTCACTACATAGGTAGCTATCTAGCAAAGATGCCCCTTACACAGCATTATCCTGAGTGTTACCTATAATCTGTAGCAGCACTTAGATATATTTAACACAACAGGCAAACACTGAGGTGACATCTTAAGTTTAATACAGCGCTTCCGTACTGTTACGCAGTGAAATCTGGCTAGCTAATCTAGCTCACTCAGCTAGCTAATGGCTTAATTATAGATGTTTCTGCAGGTTAGATGTGAAACCACAGGTTTTGTTTCACATAATTTGCAGATCATTATCATGCCATTTTGTTTGAAGCACTGATGATAGCTGGGAAATTGGGTCAGGTATGCTCATCTGTCTGCACTGGCTCAGACATTGCTGCTGCTGACTAAAGTGACTGAAGTGTACATTTCAGCAGAAACTGTTATATCTTAATCTCGAATTTGAATTGTTTAAAAGGCTGCCAGGGTTAAATGCATTATTATTATTGTTGGATTTGTTTTACTCTGTAATGGTGATAAAATGTAATAAATGTAAGAAAGTTGAATATTATATATTTTTTATTTAATTATACTCAGAAAGGTACCTTTAGAGTGAACCTTGTACTCAAGTAGTTTGTTACTTTCCACCCCTGGTGATCACCCACCATATTCGAACTGAGAAGAGAGTTTTGACTGCACTGTATTACGCTTGATTTTTACTACATCTGCTATTATCACTGACTTACACTGCTGTTACTTTCTGGATTCCTGGAAGTCAAATAGCTCATACAGCTATTTTGACAAGGCAACAGTTCAATTGATTGCAATAATAATAATAATAATAATAATAATAATAATAATAATAATAATAATAATGACGTGGCAGAAATCTGAGTTACACTTGGTTAAATTTTTTTTTCTTTCTTCCCCTACATTATGTAACACCTTTTGAACATGGGGTAATAGTGAAGATTTTGAAAGCAGCTGTATTTCAGCTATATTCTTGTCCTTCTGCTAGGAGATCCCACAGGACCTCTGGATCAAGATGATTGAGGAACGGCTGTCAAAAGCTGACTGCGTGAGACGGGTAAGAACTGATGCTTTCCCTCCACAATGTCATCTGTACATTTATATCATTACTGACACATTAGGAATCAGTTTAACTGTATTAATAAATAGCTGTTGTTATTTTATTCAGTAAAGATTTACATAATGTGTAAATAAGTGATAAGCTGACAATTTATTTTTAGAGTATTTATACAGAGAGTTTATTTTAGAATATCTGTATTTCCGATATTTTGGAAAGAACAAAAAGTTACTAGGTTATAATAATATACTATAATTATGTATTTATATTATAAACTCATCTATCATCTACCTCAAAATTCAAAAGCTTTTTTGGACGTGAATTTTATCATGACATCATTTTGGTGTAATACGTTTGTGACTTTGAACACACATCTAAAGTGTTCATTAATCTTTTTTATTGAAGCTATCGAAACCTATCAAGCTGCAAAATGCTAACATTATGTCAGAGTCATTTTAAACCTGAATGCAACAAAACTTGTCTTTATATTGTTGAAAACCTTTGAGTGGATCCTTTTGTGTTTCAGCAGATTTATGGTAAATTATAAAATAACGATTTAAAAATGATTACTGTGAGAAACCAACATATTAATTACAAAATATGCTCATATATAAAATTGAAAAAATATTTTAATGGATTCAAACACATCCACAAATTAAACATAGCACACTTATTGTATCTTACTTATACAGGGCTCAGTTTTCTAAAAGCATGAGCGAGCATCACACTGGTTGAGTGAGCATCACAATGAACATAAACACACACACACACACACACACACAGTCTCTCTACCAGTTAAGATCTTTACATATTAACTTTACGGTGCTTTGAAACCAACTTAAATGTCCACATCATTGTTTTTTGGTACTGTGCATTTACATGAATACTGTACAGTAAGCACATTACTGTGTGTGTATTTGTATTCCCTTGGCTGCATCAGTGGACAAGACTTCAAAAATATAAGACTCTTTTTTTTTTTTTTTTTGGCAAGAATTATATAAACCTGAAATGGTTGTATTTGCTTTGACCATATTGCGTATCAAAACCTGGCTTAAGATCTTAAAATCACAAAATGGTCAGAATCTTCTTTTTGATTCATTCTAACGTCTCAGTTGTATCTCTTGTATATTGATGAGCGTGTGTGTTGTTGTGAAGGAGCCTTTCATCACTAGGCTTTTGAATCTCTTTTAATCACCTGATCTTCTGTTGAGCTACTAAAGAGTCCTCCGTTCAACTTTCATCCCACATAAATCTGGGCAGTCGTCAGATCACCCAGCATGCTCTCCTGTTCGCTCTTCCCTTCTCTGATGTGTCAGCTTCCTGTGTGCAAGCATGTGGAGAAATATGTAAATCATTAAGAACTGCAAACGGCATTTTCTAATATTTCTTTTCAAACCGTGCAAATGTTTTCACTTAGCCCCGAATCTCATTACTAAACTTTTTCCACTTGGTGTCTTTTAACTTTCCGCTTTTAATCTCGGTAGTTTATGATTAGTATCTGCTTTTAATCTGGTAATGGGTGTTTATCCCTGCAGGCAAACTGTCTGATGCTATTTATCAGCTTATTTAATTATATCGCCCCATGCTGATCTGCATAAGTGCAGGGAAATGAGGGAGAAATGGAGACGATTTTTCCTCTGTACGAGAACACACCTGGCAAAGTGTCTCAAACAGTCAGTATCCTAGAATCAATTGCCATCATCTTTTAGTCTTTGCAGGAAATCGTCAAATATATTTATATTTCTTTTGAAATATTTGTGATGTGACTATTGACGCTGGTGCTGATTTCATGGTCGGTGCTGTTTTTCGTTATTCGTGTGAGAAGTTTGCAGTTGTGTGCCGTGATGATGTCACAGGGGGACATTCTTATTGTTAGTGCAGCTACAATGGTGTTTAATAGGAGAAAAAAATGTTCACCAATCTCAGACATAAGAGATATTGGTTATGTTTTATTGTCCCAGAATGCAGTGCAGCTATATGTGCTGAGTTACAGCAGAGACTCGGCTCAGCTAAGTAGAGATCAACGAGATGACAAGTGTGATGTCGTTGAAGGCGGTATTAGCATAAAAGTTGAAGCTTTGGAAGCTAGAGAGATGAAGGGATGAATGAGTTGGACAGACTAAAAGACTAAAGTGCTGCTGCATCACTCTGTTTAGGTAGAGATGAAGCGAGGGCTAAATCCGTCTGGCACCACTATCAGCAGATAGTCAAATGGCATTGTGGGTAATGAAGGAAACCCATAACCAAAAGTGAAAAAAACAAAAAAAAACCAAAATTTCTTCACAAAATAAATCTCGAAGTTCACAGGTTACTTCTAAAGATTAAAATGCAAGTCGTTCAGGTGGATTTTTCCTTTAAAGCACAAAAGAAATGCTTGACACCACCACTGATACAGACACAGCTAAGCTTAATTGCTGTTTGTACCTGAGTTTTTCCCCCAACTATGCAACTCTGAATGTAATAATATCTAATCTAGGTCATATAGTTTATCTCCGCCTGTCAGTGCTTCTTACACTGCATTACTGTATGTACACCGTCTCACACTCTCTCTCGCGAGGCTGCCGTTTGCAAACCCAGCTCGTAATCTAGGGGGAAATCAAGAGAGTAGGGAAAGTTAGGAAGCGCAGGTAATGAATAGAGAATTAGTGTGAAGTCGCAAGTTAATGAACGCCCTCGCAGTCACAGACAAAGAACACGAAAAGTAAATTGGAAAAAAAAGGCAAAGAAAGAAAGAAAGAATGAAAGATCATGTAGCAAGTGTGGCAGTCATCCGGATCCCTAATGAGACCTGCAAATAAAGTTCCCCTGTCAGAATTTGCATAATGCCTTTAATTCTATATATAGAGAGATGGTGGAGATATGCAGGAAAGTTAGCAATTGAAATAGATTTGGAAAGTTTTGTGTGTGTGTGTGTGTGTTTTAAGCACAGCAATGGCTTTGAAAGGAAGCTTTACAGGACCTTTGTGTGGGGAGCTCAGTAGCGAGGTCAGGTGGGAGGTGTGTCAGGGTTTGGCTCTCGGTGTCCTGCCTGGCCTGCTGTTGAGCTGGTGACATCTGCTCCCCACATGGCTCTCCTGTGATAGGGAGCATCACTGCAGATGTTCCAGCGTTAGGGTCTCAGTTGGAGCGCAGCACCCGAGCACCATGTCGTCTTTTTGATGTGCGGATGAAAAGGAATCCTGCAAGCCACTGCAGGGCTCTAGGGACAGGAGGAGAATGTGTGTGTGTGTGTGTGTGTGTGGTGTGCAGAGGCAGTTTCATTCTCATTACAATTTCAATCAGGCCTGGGACCTGGCCTGGAACTCTCTTCCTGCCCTCGGCCCTCCAGAACTAGATGCTTGAAGAGCCACTTCACTCCTTCTGACTCACCTGACTTCACCTTATACATGGGTTAAAGAAAAAAAAAAAAGTGCACCATGACCACTGAGACCGCATGTATGTTGCATTCCTGTTTCTGGTGTAGTCAATGTACAGTCTAAACTTTACAAAGTTTTAACATAAGCAGGGGTGGGAGAAGTCCCGAGAAATTACACTTAAGTGAAAGTATACAGTAGAATACAGTATGTGTCAAAGTTGTACTGAATTAAAAGGGGAAATATCCAACCAAAAATGTACTCACGTATTAAAAAGTAAAAGGTATACATTTCTTAGGGATGTGATTAAGTTAGTCATGTTTTTGTGTGAAAACACATTTAGCTGAACTTATTAGTTAAGTGTATGAATGATGAAAAAGAAGAGACCTTTGAGTTGTTTAACAAGTACTTTAAAGGTCTACATAAAAAGTAAGGAGTAAAAAAGTGTTTTTCTTGGAAATGTAATTACTTAAGAGTTTTCAGTTTCAATTTTTTGTTTTACGCATGTTTCATGTATTTTCACATGAAATTTTTTACAAGTTTCATATGATGTCATATGCTTACTTTAGGTCTCAAGTGCAATTGCACTTTCACACGTTTTTCGTGTTATTACACATAATCCCATGTGGAAAACAAATAATCACGTGTGAATATAAATGAATCATGTTCTACATGTGTGAAACATGAGATGTGAAGTATCTAAAACCAACATGTGTATCATGTGATTACTCTTATGTGAAGTTTATGTGACTTTTCTGTAAGAGAAGAAGATGGAGATACACCCCAGAGATATACTGTAGAAGAATAACCCACTGTTCAGGCTGATGGTTTTCATTTTTTTTTGGTCATTCTGTCATTTTGTTCCTTCTGTTCAGATCTTTTTAATTAATGCTTCCGAGTCAGTCTCCATTCTGAGTGTAAAGTTACCAGGCCCAGCCCATGGACCTTACCGCTACACGCACACGTGCAGTCATACGTTTAATGGCAAAGTAAGTGGAAGGAAACTCACGCTCTGCGATTACCAGAAACAAGGGATGAGCTCTCTGTTAAAGATCAAAGCCGCCAGAAACAAAGACTGATTTCAAACAAGCGCAGGAAACTCGGCAGCAAAAACCCACAACTCATCTGATAACACTTAGATCTATAAATGTTTGTTGAATATACTTATTTATTTGAAGATTATTTGCCACGGTAATAAGTTGGCCCCTAACAAGCACTTGAGGGAGACGCTTTTCTTTGAGGCTTCCTTATTTTGCCGCACCATTGAGCACCAAGCTTTGGGATTTAGGAGACTATTAGAGAGAAGGTTTTTTTTTTATGGATTTGTAGTTAATGAATGATATGCATGTGATTTCCCTCTTCTTATGTTCTTTTTATGGCTGTGTAAGATAGGAGAAGAGAGAATTCTGGAGAATTAGGCACATTTTCAAGGATTTTTATGGATTTAACCCTGCTTCGCCTGAAACCCCATACGGGCCAATTTAGTGTTTATTTATATAATTATTTTATGCCTTCATTATTTTATCTCACACTCATGTAAGGATATGGTTTATATGAATTATGCATGGGAAGGTATTAATTGTGTTAAAGAACCATTTAGCAGAAAAATACAGCATACGTCTGTATGTACAGAAAAATAAGTCATACGTCTTCAGCCTCTTCTATTGATTTCTTTGCCTGTTCAAGGTTTTAACATTGAAATAACTTTTTTTGTCGTTGTGGCTTTGTGCTCTGGGTTGTATTTATAGGGTTGGATGCTAGAGGCCATTCCGAAAAGCAGAGAAGAGGCTCTGTGTCTGCAGACGTCTGGCATTGCCCCCGAGCATGTTGGTCAGTGCTACACTCCTCTCACACACATATATACACATAGCACATTCACACTTGACCCGAATGCTCGAGTCTGCACCCAGGATCCATTCTAGGCTTGGAGGTATGCTTTCGCACAGACAAATTCCTTCCAAACCAGGGATTGACTCTTCAAATCTAATTGTATGCATGCACAGTTTTTTGCAAAATGTAACACAATAACATCATCATCATCAACATCAGCACTTAAACCATGATGACTTTGAACACCAGGGTTTGAAAACGTCTTTTACACAGTACTTTTGATCTCTTAAAAGTGCAAATGGACTCAGATGTGAGAAAAAAAAGAGTAAAAACATGCATGCACAAATCAAGAAAAAATGTTTTTTTGCACCTCCATTGTTTCTAGGGGGAAAATGGACCTCTATTTTATCACAATCTATCTACAAAAGAAGCAGAATTTCAAGAAGTTAAAAATGAAATGTGGGTGCGTTCTGCAATGATTTAAGACACAAGGCGAAACTAACATGAAAAATGGATTGAACATATGTTTTGTCTTGACTCTGTCAGTCTCCAGACCTGTTTGAAGAAGGCAATGAGTAACATTTTTTTTTAGAACATAAAATATTAAGAAATATTACAAAAGGGAGGATTGAAAAATCTGTTCAGAAGATACATAAAAGCAAAGGGTGGGCATGAAATTTATTTGAGAATATTTACATAATATTCATAAAGTAGTGATGCAACTTGTGATAAAGAAGTAGCAGTTGTGAACCTACCAAACACACCAAAATGGTCCTAACGGTATGCAAAATTTTGTCTATTAATAAATTTGTCCAATAATGGATTTTTTTTTTTTTTTTTAATTATCCATGCCAGTGTACAAGTCTGTCCTTTCTAAACATATTTATTTCACGTCACAGTGATGCTGCAGGCACATGATGACGTCCTGATTGAAAGGAGTCTGGGCAAGAGGATAGACCCTGTCACAGGAGGTAATATCTGAATCATTACCGCAATTTTTCAGTTCAGAGAGCTGAGCTGAGAGACAGACAGCCGAGACACAACCTTGTTAGAATGCATTTCATGAACCGGAGACCTCAACCAAACAGAACCTGTTCTCTGAATCCCAACTATGCTGGCAAGTCCTCTGGGTATAGCAAAGGCGCACTATAATGAACAAAAAGCTCTCACTCCCTGTAGATTTGTTCCAGAGTGTAATTGCAATCTTCTGCTTTTTCAGAATAGAACTTTGACACTGTGTTAAAGTATGCTAATTGGTTTAATCAGTTGGTTCAATGTATTTTTTATTTTTATTTAATTTATAATGACAAAAAGTAGGATAATTAAGAAACATTAAAGCATTAACAGTACATACACAGTACAAATTTGATCAAATTTGTCATTTTTGCAGCAAATATTTATAATAAATGAGATTTTGCTATAAATTATATTAATGTTACAGTGCATCTTTGGATGTTGTAGTCATTTACACCAATTTGCCACTTCCTGAATAATTATGGGTTTGATTGCATCATTGGTGTTGATGTTGAATCAGATATACTGTAGTTTTGCATAGTCATGATATGAGCTACAGTGAAACTGAATTACACACTCCAGATGAATCATTTTATGCTACTGAGATGGTGTGTATAGCCTAAAGCTAACTTTTTAAAGGTTTATTTGTTAGGTTGGATCCATTGCATGCTAATACTAAATAAATTAATGTTAGAGGTGAGGTGAAGTCACGTTTCAAAAGGTAAGTTAGCTAATCTGTTGAATGATTGAATGTAAATTTCATTCAGGATTGTGTTTTTTTTTTTTATGTTGTTCACTATTTTGTATTGTTTCTGTGTTTTTGTTTATTTTATTAGGGAAAACCTGTTGCGTTCAGTAATTTTTTTTCTCCAGTTATTATTAAGATATGATAAACAGGCGACAGAAAAGCGATCATTCTATAGGTTGGAGATGGGAGAGAGTCCAAGAGAGCAAAACTGTCCATGCTGTCTGGGTGGGTGGGACGGCATACTCTCTCTCCCTGTCAATCAGTGACATTAGCCAATCATGGGCATCTGTGAGCTCATGGATGCAGAAGTGGGTGGATAACGTTTTGGGAGGTGTATGAATAACACTTGGTTTTATTGTTTTATTCCTGGATGCTATTGTTTTTATGTTTTACAAAGCTACATTGTAACGTGAGTCGCCGTTATAATATGGTAAAATTGAACATTTATTGCTATAAAGATTATTACAGTAGGATACAGTGCACTGCAGTTTTCCTGAACTATGAAATTAGAGTATTTCACACTAAGTATAGCTTATAGTTATTACACTATCTTACTGGCAACTTACTTCACAATAATTTACAGGAAATTTTTCAGGTGCTGTTTTATGTCTTCAGATGTGTACCACCTTACCTTCATGTGGCCTGAGAGTGCCGAGGTGGCTCAGCGTCTCGAGAGGCCAGATTGCCTGATGGCAGAGGAGGAAATAGGCCGTCAGCTGCAGGCGTACCACCGGGAGGTCCAGGGTCTACAGGACACTTACCGTAACTGCCTGAAGATCATCGATGCTGACCAGCCCCATGTAGATGTTTTTGCTCAAGGTGAGAACACCTTCAGCTTCTCTCCTCTCTTTCCTATATGCACGTTTAGCTGGGATTTATACATTCATTGCTTTAACAGAGACTGGAGAATTTATTTCTATAGCAACTTTTTGGACACTAACCTTAAACTCCTGGCTTATTATTCAGTTATCCATATTAAATCATGTTATTCAGAATGTACTACAAATGGTTTAGTAACTACAGTGAAACTAATAGGAACTGTTTGTAGTTTCAAGAGTGAGAAATATAGGTCCGGACATACTAAAGGAAAGTTCAAGGAGGTAGGCTTTATATCATTTAAAAATTAAAAAAAAAAAAGAAAAAGAAAAAAGAAAATATATGAAAATTAAAGAAATTAATACTCATAAAAATCATAAACCAGAAAAAATATATTTAGTCATAAATCTTAATTAAAAACTAGACTAAAAATTCTGCCTGTGAAAAACATTATCAGAATTTCAAACACTGATTATTTTTTACATTATCTGAATTTCAAATATTGATAATTTCATAATTGTGGGGCTTTGAAAGATACTGCTGTAGATTTTTTACTCTTTGTATCACTAACACTCTACAGCTGAGTGCAGTTGTTTGCACCCCCTTATGACTAAACGAAGAAGACAAGTAAGGAATAAAATACATCTGAAAATGCTGTTATAGGAAAATAATCAACAATAGGGTGGTTCAACATGGAGAGTTACTGTTACTAGCAGTTGATTATTTTCCAAATACATGTCCCAAACATGTCCCAAAGTGTTTTATTCCTCATACCACAACAATTAATAAATGAAATATCATGCGTTTTAACCTTTTATAGCTACGTTTAATGTTGTGGAACATCCGCAAGACAAGTTAGTTCCTGTTATCACTGGCGTTACAATAGCTATAAACAGTCGCTCCTTCTCCAGCCTGCTTTTTTCTCTGTCTCGAAGTTAATAACATACAACTTTATGTTGCCAAGAAACCGAAAAGTGCAAAGCTTTCATTTGAATTACAGCTGGCATTGCTCTTAGAACTGCTTTTATAGAAAATAATCAGTACCTTCCAACTGATCAGACTGGAGAATTCCATAGCACATAGTCATATAAAGAAATGTAATTAATAGCAGCAAGACATTTAGTCCATTAGGTTTCACAGATAAGATATTAATAGTAAAAAATATGAAATGGTTTCATTTCAGAAGTTTGAAATAAGCTCTGGATAGCTTGTACTCCTTTAGTTAGGACCCTTTGTCATGTTTAAAGTCTCCCACAAAGTCTCCTGCAGTAGTACACATGTTGCAAGACTTCCAGTCCATAGTGTACGTACAGGATTGTATTTCCCCGCTGTGCTGACCTGAGCTGTGGTCAGAGCTCAGCAGTGCAGCTGCTCCACTGAGAGCCAGTGATTGGCCTGGTTAGGGGACTTCGCCTCGGGCAGTGCTGCAGGCTCCTGGTGTCCCGCGAGGACCCGATCAACGGTGTGCAGCCTTCACCAGAGCCATTAAAGCCGTCCCAGTACAACCTGTCTCAATATTACACCACTCAACTTGACAAAATAATAATATGCTTCCTTTTGTGGCAGGGATAAGGAGCAAGCTGTCTGCTGAATATTTTAGCTCTCTTTTGCATATATCATCCGATTATAGTGTGAGGAAAGATCTTTGGGGGGATTTGAAGGAAATTTTTTTTCCAAATTTTATTTGTGTACATGTTCATGTTTAGGGTTGGGACCTGAATAGTTCATTCCTAACTAGGTCCTTATATTTTTTATTAAAATAAATAAATAGATCCTAATATATTTATACCCCATCACCAGATTAATGAGAGATTCCACTTTTCTGGCATTTTGCTCTCTCTTTGTGTAGCCAGATTATGGTCTTAATTCATATTCATATTCTCTAACTGCCATGCACAGCTGAATAAGAGCTCATTGCGCTATTTCAGCCAGCATTAGTGCATTAGTATTGCATTCGCACTGCCATATAGTGCACCAGGAGAGCAACTCCACACTCTTCCACTAATGGTTTGAAGCTTGAATGGTTTCAGCTTGATTTTTAAATGTGAGGTTTGTGCCAATGAGATTCGGCGCGTCCATCTTTATTTAATCACACTCAGCGTGCTTGATTGAGTTAAACGGTGGAAATAAAACAAATATTTGCAATCTTTCCCCTCTATAAAACATTCATGGCTTCAAGACCGAGCAATAAACTGCAATAAAGATGTTGCCTTAAATATTGATTATTGCTAATTCAGCATGCCGTTTGATTGCGACATTACTAGCCTCCCCCTGATGTAGCCTTTTAACACATTAGCATGTTTTGCATATTAACCATTTATCGGCGCCGTTGTCTGGCAATTAGTGTAAAGCGTAGAACGAGAGAGACTCATTAGTTATAATTAGACCACTGTTAATTATCACACATTAGAGGAAACAGATGAAAGGCATTGTCATGGGTGAAGCCCAGCTGCAAACAGATGTTCGCTGCCCTCGCGGAGCACAGATGAGGCCTCTAATGATTTATTAATCATGCCGACTTCCTTATATTCAGATTAGCCACGATGGCTGTTTATCATCTGAGCATGTGGTATTTAAAAGGACATTCTCACTGCTCCTACATAAACACTGTATTATCCAGCTCCATTAAATTGCTGAAGAAGATTTCTTTAGCACAATACAAGACACTGAGGTCCAGTTTGTAGAATAAAGCAGGCCGAGTTGAGGCGTTCTGAGGACAAGTTGTCACAAAATAGCTTGTTTTGCTTATGTTTTTCAATCTCTTAAAACATGCATACAGAGACGTTTTATACATGCACTAGGTTTAATTACATGAGTCATTTGTGACCTGTATAATTAGTGCAATGGCACTGACATATTAACTACAATTAAGTTCACCAGCATTAATGGTTTATTATTGATTAGTTGCGTTTGTTACATGGCACAGTTGTTTATCATTTGCTGGAAATATAGTTGTTTTCCCAGGACAAAGCCACAAAGCCAGATTCTGCTATAGGACAGGGATCTACACATCTAAAATCAGAAATCTTCACTTGAATAAATCTGTTTGTCTTCTCTTGCCTTCTCTGTCCTGCAGTGTTGAGCTACGTTCTGTCCAGGCATCGCTCTAACGCGCCACATACTCCCAGAATCCTCTTGTTTGGACCACCGGGATGTGGGAAGAGTCTCCAGGCTAGCTTGCTTGCCCAGAAATACAGCCTAGTCAATAGTGAGCTAATGCACTGTTTTCAAACCAATCTTTATATAATTAAGTAAGGAATAAAACATGAAGGGTTATTCTGTCATAGGAAAAATAATCAAGGAGTTACTGTTATCCCAAAATAACAGCACAACTTGAAATGTTTTATTCCTCTTATACCACAGCAATTTTCCAATGATTACAACTTTTTATTAATTAAACATTAATTAAACATCACATTGTATTTTTTTTATCCATTTATAGTTACAAGACAAGTTAATTCCTGTATTCACTTATGTTACAGCAGCATTATAGTAATGAAACAACAACAACAACAAAAAAAAACAAGATTAAAAAAGTGCAAAGCCTTCTATTCTGAAGACTTTCCCTGGAGACTCCCTCTGTTAATGTTAAATGTCTCTTTACAGAAAGCTTCACCGTGCCAATGATTGTACTGTTATCTTTAAATATATATTTTTTAAAATTAGTCTTAGAGTATGTGGAGCATCCACTGTATAACTTGAGCATATTCATATAAACCCGTGATTGAATTACAGCCTGCAGTATTGTCAGAGCTGCTGGTATAGAAAATGAATCAACACCGTCTGACCAACCAGGTTTGAGAATTCAGAAGTGCTGTGGTATAATAATTATTTAATTTAATTACTTTTTATTTATTTATTTATTTATTTTAGCCTATAGTTTCTTCAGTTGTGTTGTTGTGTTGTGTTGTGTTATTTTATTTCCTGTCCGTTCTTGGATACAAGCTCTGTCCTGTCCCTTTTTTTCCTGCCTTGAAGCTGTCTTAAAGGTCACTCAGAGCATTGTGCATTCTGTTTATTTAAAATTTAAAAGCGCTCTATTTCTCTGCTTTTCTCTCTTCCGTGCTCTCTGCCTGATACTTTTTCTCTTTTTCTCCTCCTCTCGTTTTCTTTCATATTCTCTTCTTCTCTGTTGCTTTTTCTGTCTCCCTCTCTCCCTCTGTAGTTTGTTGTGGTGAACTTTTGAAAGCAGTGGCGGCGGATGAGAGCAGTATGGGAGAGCTCATTAAACCCTTTCTGGAGTCAGGACGGCGAGGTAAACTTCTTCACCTCCTCACATACGCACGCTGTCAAACAGGTCACGCACCAAGGAGAGCTGAAGCTGAAGTGTAAGGGGCCTATTTGCAGTCTGCCGACTCTGTGAGAGTTTTCTGCTTTCAGGCAAATAATTAGACCCCCCACATCATGCACAGTGCGTCCAATTACATCATGATGTTTGCATATGTATAATGGTATGGTAAAAATAAACCTGTAACATCTCTCTGTCCGGTTAGTATTACAATACCGTTACCAGGGAATGTTCACTTTCTAAAAATGATATTTATCACACAGGCTTGTGCTACTCTTATTAAGTTACATAGCAAAGGACGTGTTTTTTATCAACCATTCTGATTTAATGCGGTGTATTGTGGCGTAATGTAGTTAATATGTAAGCCTGTGCCAGTTATTTATTTTTGGTACCTAATTTCCATATGTACAAGTACATAATAACTTACGTGAGAACTGACGGGGAAAGAAAGCAATGGAGAGAGGTACAGAAATGAAGGAGAAAGAAAGAAGGAGAAAGACAGAGAAAAGGAGAGAAAAATAATAGAGAACGAGAGCGCTAGAAAGAGAGGATGCAAGAGAAGCTTTAAGAGACAGAGAACGAGAGTTAGAAATCTAACAGAAAGATAAGAAAAATGAAAAAGAGACAGAAAGAGGAGAAAATAAGGAGAGGAATGAGGGAGCAAGATGACGGGGGAACAGTGTACAAGGCCATTGAATGTGTGAGTTTTAAGTGAAGCTGGTCAGCTGTAAATCCCATAGTGACATCATGAAGTGGTGCGTGGAATTCAAATTCAGGAACAAAAAGAAAAAAACTTTTATATAATATTTTAATATAATATATATTCTGTAATGTTATTTATTATATTATATATTAGACATTTTATCAAAGTTAAAAATGGATGGAGCTGAGTTCTTTAAAAAAGAGTTTAGGAGAATGAATCATGGCAGAAAAGAAGTAACAACTATACACCATAAAATACATGGTAATAGATGGTGCTTTATTTAAATAGGCATTTTAGTATCAAATACTTAAACAATACTTATTATTTACTCACTATTCCAACTTGCATGCATAATGTATTACTTTTAAGAACATTATATATTCTTAAATATTACACATTTAACCCCACTGATCTGAATACAAATAACCTCATGTTAAAAGATATAATTTAATATAAAGACCATCTGGGCAGATGGTTTAAGGGCTACTTGGAAGAAATGAAATTGTCCACATGGCAAGATATGGATGGGATTGAAACATTCTGAATAGTTATCAGATAATGGTATTAATGTAAAAGGGAACAGTATAGGAATTATTTTTTGTCATTTTTTAAAAACTCCTTTGTATTGTCCACTGAATTGAGTCTGTATACCAGAAATGACTTGTTTCCCTATTAAATAGTGCCAGGTTACTGTAAAACATGCAATATTTCTTATTGTGCATTCACTTAAGTCCATATACTTTTTTTCTGTCATTTACTCCACCTTATAACTTGTCCACATCTCCTTGTGAAACCCCAAAGGGAAACTAATTCAATAAGGGGAGCTGTAAATAAGCCACTGTGTCCTATCCCCAGTTAGATTATCCAAACAGACCTACCCCTCGCACCACATCCCAATCTGCTGCGCCTGCCAGTCACCGCCACCAAGTGTCTAAACTTGCCTTGAGCAAGATGTGATTAATATAATAAACGTCCCTCGAGAATGGATGAGCTACAAAAGCGCATGTGCGTTTAATGAGACTGACACTTGAATGCCTTATCACAGAGGTGCTGCCTCTCTAGCGACTTTTCATTTTACCCAACTCTCTGTCCTCAGCATGGCCACAGAGAACATGCTGAATGCTGACAGCTGAACTGAGCTTCCTGCAGTTAGCTCTTCTCCCACTGTGTGTGTATTGACACAAAGGCAAGAGATACCTCAGGGCTTAGGAAACACTAGAGTGAATCACATTTAATGAGCTAAGATTGTTTTGAAGGAGTAGATAGAGACTCGGACAGCTTATTAATGCAGCAAATAGTGGTAAGACTTTCCATGAAGCTCATATTTATAAATTATTATGACTGTCAGTGCTGGCTCATCCATAGGAGCAGGTGAGGCAGAGGGCAACAACATATATCCGCCTTTCAGCAAAGGTTAATCTTCATAAAGTCCTCATCTTCACAATATATTTTCAGTTATGTTGAAATACTAATTACTTCTTTTGAGTTTTTAAAATGTTGCTATTTGACAGATATAAGCCAATGATTTGCTCACCTTTTTAGATGTCGCACAATCGTGATGCAGTGCGCTTATTGCCCCATTTAGCACCATAGAGTTATTATTGCACCTAGTGGTCAAAAATAGGAACTGCAACAAGTGCTAAAAGAGGCCCTTTGGGGCAGGAATCGCACTGCCCCTTCCTCGCGCCATGAACATTTACAATGGAGCTGGAGCAGCGGACAGGACAGTTAACGACACGGAGGGCAAATTGGGTGGACTCAGTGGTCACCAGAATCTTGTTTTATAGTAAAATTTACACAAAAAAAGGTATAGTATAAGTGCAGACAGTGTGTCTATGATGTACAGAACTGTTTCTGTTGTGAGATGCTATATTGTAAAGATTGGGAGAGGGATAGGGGGATTATGGAGTGGATAATGTCCATAGATCAGAAGTACGTGTGCAGGATGGTGACATTGTTTACCACGCGAAAGCTGAGAAAAAGAAGAAAAACGTGTCTTCCTTTTCCAATGCCTGAATTCTTATAGACTAATATAAACGTACGAATTATAAGCAGAGTTATAACGATTTATGTCACAGTGTTGTTGAATTCTCGAATCTGATTGGTCAGAAGGTGTTGATTCATTTTCTCCAACAGCAGCTGTGACAATGGTTCCAGCTGCATGGCAAATCACAGGTTTATATTAACATCACATCACACCACACTGTTGTTGATTATTTTCCTGTAACAGCATGCCTGCCTGTGAATATGGGCTCCATGGAAAGTGTTATCCAAATAGTTGGGAAGGAGAAAGTGTAGGATTGAGATGTGTGTGTATGAGTGTGTCTGATTTTGAGGATCAAAATAAGCTTGAAAATTCAGGATGAATATATTACCATGCTGCTCTATATGCATACCATCCTACATGTCTTTTTGACCTGCATCAAAGGTCTTATTAGCAGAGAAGATAAAAGTCATGATGGTTTTAAGAGCTCCATACAGTGGCTATGAACCTCTCGTGACTTTTCTCCTCATCTGATTGTCAGACTGCAGTGCTGCTTGTTGATTACATGCTAAACTGCAACAGTGGATGCATTCATGAATTCATGCTTGCAAGAAAAGAATGCATAAAAAATGTAATGTAAATGTTGTGTTAGTTGGCACTCCCGTGCCTTGTTGAACCGAGCTTTTTTTGTCCTAGGGGAGAGCTTTCGGCTCGTGTCTGAAGACTCTGACTCTGTCCCTCCCTCCCTCTTGCGTTGTGACAGTGAAGGTTTCAAGCAGAGAAGCTTGCCTAAATAATTTACGAGTTGATTAATGGGCTCGCTGGGGTATAATTAGGCGATGTAGAGACGGTGGCTAGTGGAACCAGAACAGTGCTTTGGGGATTTAGGGAGCAGGATTATTAAGGAAATGAAAAAACAGTAGTCCTACGAGAAGAGAAAGAGAACAAGGAAAAGAGGAGAGGAGCTCTCTCCAGGCTGCCTGCCGTTTGAAGCAGAGCCGGGGAGAGAGAGGCAAGAGGCTGCGCGTGTTTGATGTGGAAATTGGACAGTTTGAAACCGTCAACTTTAATTTTTCAGCATCCACAGAGACCCCCCCGAGTGCGCACTCACTTTCCTTTAAGAATGTTCTATTTTTCCCTTGCCCCCATTATTTGTTTGTCCTCCACAACGCTCGACTCCACTTTCCTTTCGGTTCTTCCACATGCTGTCCCCCGGATTTTGTGTTATTATTCTGCATGTCAAGTGTGAAGTGTCTTCTTCCCGGCTTTATAACAGCATCATCCTCTTAAACAATTCACTTATGTTGCCTGTCAGGAAGCTGTTGACTGCTTTTGTGCTCAAAGAGAAAACCATGGGAAAGCTTCACAAAACAAAATGTACATACATGAATTTAAATGACAGCATTCCTTACTCATTTATTTATATTTTGAATTTTTATTTGAATAAAACCTCACACAAAAATCACACACACACACACACACACACACACACACAAATCACACACATAAGAAACGACACCCAGACATATGCTGACTGATAAGATCACTTCTGCTTTTTTGTAATTCATTCTTGCCTTTGTGTCCATTTTTATTCCAGTCTTAAAGTTTCTTACTAAATGTTTTTTTTTTGCTGAACTGTTCATCTGCAAGGTAACAAAAGTTTTTACGTTACCTGGAAGTAAACAACATAGCAGTTTCCTTAGATGTTAAACCTTTAAACCGCGTGCAACTCACATAGAGGTGCTATAGATACAGCACTTTTTAAAATGTGGAAAATATGGAACAAGTGTCATTCAGAGTGCACATCCTGGAAGCCACTAAGATTTACAATCATGGCTGTGCACTTTTTATGTAATTGTGAAAAATAAACTTGGAAAAAATACATTTACAGCATTTGGCAGACACCCTTATCCAGGGCGACTTACATTTCTTATTTATACAACTGAGCAGTTGAGGGTTAAGGGCCTTGTTCAAGGGCCCAGCAGTGGCAGCTTGGCAGGGCTGGGGATCAAACTCATGACCTTCCGAACAGTAGCCCAACAGCCTAACCACTGAGCTACCACTGCTACCACAAAATAATGACATGACATATTCTTCACTCATTAACAAAGTATTAATGTTTCTACTAATTCATCACAGTGCCTGACAACATGGTGCTGCAGATCCTGACCGAGAGACTGGGCCGGCTGGACTGCACCACACGCGGCTGGGTCCTTCATGGCTTCCCTAGAGATCTAGAACAAGCCGAGAGACTGCAGGAGTCTAACTTCCTCCCTAGCAGGTACTTACTGTACATACAGACCATGAAGGTGTACATTTGAAAGTACACAGTGCAGTTATTAAGACAGTATACAGTATATAGTATACTCTTAAAGAAATGTTTACTAAGCACCCAAAAGGGAGCCTAAAATTTCTTCTTAAACCCTACAACAGAGGGTCATGGTAAAACTCCTTTAGAAAGAATATACATGTACAGAAAACACATGCTTTTTTTCTTAAGGGAGCAGTTTGAAGCCCCCTGCTGCCTGCAAAACAAATTACAATTACAATTACAATTAAATCAAAATCCTTTACCGCCCCCCACAACCGACCTCACTTCCTCTGTTGAAAGGACAAATATCTTGTAGATTGCCTTTTAAAGAAAAGGAGCATGGTCTGTTCCATCAGAAAAAAATTATCTGTTCTATCTTAAAAAAGATATGATTATATTATCATTACAGGTCTAGAATTATATGATTGTTACAGGTCTAGAAACACTTCAAAAACTTTGGAAAATTACAAACTGCACCTTTAAAGGCATGTTTGAGCTGACATTCTACTGAATTTTTTTTTTTATACTTTAAGATTTATTAAAAGCCAAATCCAAGGAATGGATCAGCCAGGTGTGTTTAGTGTTTTGTATGATTTGTGCCTGTTGAATTTTTCGAAATAGTAATGTAGCAGGATATGGCCACTCAGATTACTCAGATTACTCATGCTCAGCAGATCTGATGGAATGAGTAATCTGAGATGATTTGCACAGCCTTTGAGCTGGCATTCTTCTTCAGTGTGTGTGTGTGTCTGGCTCAGTAGTCCCAGCTAGAACACATTGAGCTAAAACCACCAGGGTCCCAGTTTAGACATTCCAGTACTAGTTTTAGGACCCGGTGTCTCGTTCTTATTTGTCTTGTGAGCATGTGTGGATTATTTAGCTCAGATTAAAATGTAAATGACTCGAAATCACTTGGAAATTTACAGTATGTGGGTGAACTCCTGTTGGGGTAACGTCACTCTAAACCCCACATGAATTAGTCATCACACTCCTGCCTTCCTGTATCACACCTCTGTGACCTCCAGTCACTCACCACTCACCAGCAGAATAGAACAAACTCATGGACCTCTATTCTGAGAGAGTAACTGTAAAACACAAATCATCACTGTCCCCTCAATAGTTCTCCATTTACTCCATTAGCAGCCCCCGCCGTTTCCTCTAATGGCAGGAGACCTTATTTACATAGCATTAGCGTAATTGATTTTGGGGGCCGGCGGTCTGTGGAAAGGCTGAGCCCTGAAACAATGAGGAGAATGTTACTGATGAGGTGCTGATAGCTGATGGCTGTGCTCTACCTGACAGCTTTATTAATTAACAGCTATCCCGTTACTCAGGCTTTAGAGAAAATGAATAAGTCGAGTCAGCGACGTGGCTCAGTGCCAAGTAGCGGGCATGTAATGTCTGCCACCACTGAGCAGTGAGAAGGAGGGTAAGGAGGGTAAAGAGCACAGCAGAGCTGGAACGACTGCTTAATCGGAAGGATCTATTTACCCATTTCTTGAAAGGGGATCCTGCAGCAGGGTTCGTTGCAGTGAGTGCCTGTGTGAAATGTTCAGCTTGTACAGACTTGACCGCTGGATCGTGTTTATTGGTGAGTCTGGTTGGATGACTTTGCAAGAGAGTGACAAGATGAATATATACATTTTCCCCATTAAAACAGTTTTCTGAAAAAACAGCCTCAGCAATGTAAAAGGTTTTAATTCGAATTGAAGTTGCCATTTTCACCATGTAAAAGAAGTTACCTGATCCTGGAAAAAAAGACAAAAGAGGAAGACAGGAAACAGGATCCCATCAGATAAATGAGAATGCCCTCCCTCTGACTTCCTCGTTACCTGATCAAAATCCAATCAATCACTTATAGCCCAGTGACCACAGGTCTTCATTTTCTACACACTCTGAGGAAAGTGCTATCTACCCTCTTCTGCATACAGGAGCTCACAGATCCCTGTGAGTGGCTAGTGTCACCATGATTGACAGGAGAGAGAGTATGACATTCTTTCCACCCAGAGAGCATGGGCAATTTTGCTCCCTTGGTTGTGGCATCTTCAGGATTCAAACTTGTAGTCTCCCAATGAGAGGACAAGTGATTTTCTGTTGCGCCACTCAGAAGCCCATATAAAAAAAATTCTTCAATTAATTAAAGAGATCTGAAACTCCCTGAATGGGAACAGAAATGGGAAAAATACACAATTCTAATTGGTTAATCCTGTTTCTCACTATAGCAGCTGGCAGCCAATAACATGTGATTAGACAAACTAAGGGACATGTTTTGTTTAACGTTTTAGGTAGTTAAATATAGAGAACAATATGACGACTTTGTCGACCATTTATGAACAATATTACAGAACAAATACTGTGAAAAACAATGTTATTTGACATATATAATCATCGGCACTGTATGTGTTATCTTTACCAGTCACGAATAAATGTCTGAGACTGTCAAATAAATGACTGGGACAGTTCAAACCTGAAATCCCCTTAGCTACACCTCTGTATATACAGTTAGGTCCGGAAGTATTTGGACAATGACAGCCATTTTAAGCAAAGTACTTCCATTATCAGGGGCTCAAAGGTATTTGGACAGTTGACTGACAAGAAGTTAATTGACCAGGTGCGGTCCATTCCCTCGTTACTTCAAGACAAATGAAG
>CM075026.1:13809873-13830411 GCA_037576675.1 Pangasius sanitwongsei
GAACCTCTTAAAATAAAGCTGAAAGTCTACACTTTGATCACATCGTGATTGTTTTATTTCAAATCCATTGTGGTGGTGTATAAATGCAAAATCACAAAAACTCCGTAATTGTCCAAATACTTCAGAACCTAACTGTAAACTGTAAGGGATGTCTAATAAATAATATCTGTGAATAATGTAATTTAGTCCAAGATAGTACTGGTGGCTAAACAGATTTCATGATCCAAACCCTTTGCCAAGACTCTGAAATCCACAGGTTGATTATTAATGCTATAGCCGTGCTGTGGCCGTCAATGGTCTCCATTTTTTTTCTCGCTCTTTCTGCCAGTCTTTAACTACACTCCAGCTTGGGCAGTCAGCTGCCTCTTACAGCCCTGACACGCTCACAAACAATCAGAGTCTTTGGAACCACTGAAATATGCATAGCTATCCGTGACAGGCAGATAAAGCAGGGCAATTAGCCACATAATCCTAGAAAAGGCCAGCCAATCACAATCACCTGCTCACTTGCTCTCCTTCCTCTCTCTCTCTCTCTCTCTCTCTCACTCTATATTTGTATCTGTCTCGCTCTCTCCCCATTGCCACGCTCGTCTCTTGCTCCCTATTAGTTAAATGTATTTCATGTGTCCGCTTGCCATCAAATCAAGCAACACTTCCACTAATTGGCTTATGAATTATACAGCAGGGGCCACATTATAATTTAATCAGTGGTAAACATTGCTGGGCTGCCTGTAAAGAATCTATCCCTCATTAATTTCTTAATTTGGGGAGATGGAAAAGGAGGGAAACGGAGGCAGGATGAGACCTATTCGGATCACCCTGAGAGGATAGTTAAGAAGGGAAGTGTGTACTTCCAGATATCAGTTGAATGATATTCACACTACACACACACACACACACACACACACACACACACACACAGATATTCTGTCATATCATGTATGCTGTTTGGATCATTTGTAGCAGCAGAGGACTGACAAATGTTTGTTAGCTGCCTTGTTTCAGTTCGTCATTTGTTTGAGAATATCAAGCTGTCATGTAAGCAGCATCGAGTGTAAACTCTACACCCCCTCAACACACACACACACACACACACATAAGGAAAGGAGACACACACCACAATAGTACACTTTTCTCAGACACCCCCAACCCCCTTTTTCTCTGCTCCACATGAATATTTCATGCCAAAGCATTAATATTAATTCTAATAGCTTTGCAGAGTAGTTATTATTTCTTTTTAAAGACAAATATTCATTAAAAATTGAGCAACGCCTTTTCACTGAAATCGTCACGCATTTCGCACAGATGATGAGCCCTAGGAAACCCTTCAAATGTGACATGAGTCAAGGACAGTGGTCAGTTGAGGCTTGTTTAAAGGGATCCTTTGTCCATTCCAGAGGGGCTTACGATTTCACAGCATCAGTGAGAGCCAGAAGGACAAAGGCATTTAAATATTTTATCAAAAGCAGATCTCAGATCTCCCTCCCTTTTTTCTCTTTCTCTCTCACCAATTCTTGCTGGTCTTCTTCAGCCCCAACATCACCTCAGCCTCAACCTGACTGTAAACATTGTATGATATTGTAGATATGACTCCGAAGTTGCGGGTCTCTGGAGGCCTGCGCTCTGATGGGGGTCAGTGGTGACGAGGCTGGCTGATTGGTGCTTCCCCACCTGACTCCACCATTAAAGCCACTTTGTGTCTGCTGTGCAGTCAGGGAGACCCCCCTGGGTAAACACCCCAACATTCTTGTGTTAAAGTACCTCCACTCACGAGAGCTTCACTTTTTTTCCCATTATTTCGCTCATCATGTATTCAGCCCATATACACACACGTCATAATTATTCCATCCTCAATACTTGATGCGTCTTGCCCCTTTTTTCTCATAACAACCTTCTAATTAGCATAAAAGCATTGCTGTCCTTAGTTCTATCGGGGGCTTTGATGAAAAACAGATATCATCTTTGCAACCACAAGCTTCAAGCTTCTAAAGCGATTTCTAAAGAAGTCAATGTTTTGATGATGTCTTGCTGTTTTGGACAGGGTCTTTTTTTTGGAGATGAGTGATGATGTTGCTCTGGAGCGACTGACACTCAGGTCCACCGATCCTGTGACAGGAGAGAGGTAACATCTCGTGTGCTTTAAATGAATACTCTGTCATTTATCAATCTAATATCTATCTACCACATACAGTATGTACACTCACCAGCCATTATAACAGGAACACCTATGCACCTGTTCATTTATTCAATTATCCAATGAGCCAGTCATGTTGCTGCAGCACAATGTATAAAATCATGCAAATACAGGTCAAGAGCTTCAGTTCATGTTCACATCAGACGTCAGAATGAGGCAAAATGTGATCTCAGTGACTCTGACCATGGCATGGTTTGAGTATTTCAGAAACTGTTGATCTCCAGGAATTTTCATACACACCATTCTCTAGAGGTTACACAGAATGATGCAGAAAATAATAAACATCCAGTAAGCAGCAGGTCTGCTGGCGGAAAAGCCTTGTTGATGTGAGAGCTCAGAGGAAAATGGTCAGACTGGTTTGAGCTGACAGAAAGGCTATAGTAACTCAAATCTACTCTTTACAACCAGAAAACCATCTCAGAATCCACGACATGTCAAACCTTGACTTAAAGGAAGAAGAGAAGAAGACCACTCGTGTCAGTCAAGAACAGGAATTAGAGTTGAAAATTGTTAAAAACATTTCACTATTTCCTTACTAATATGAATTCTGTTATAAATGCTTAATATTTTTTTTATCCATCCAGGTATCACTCATTGCACAATCCTGCCCCGAGTGCAGAAATACAGGCTCAGCTACAGTGTAACCCACGGGACACGGAGTTTGAGGTCTGCAAGAGGCTGAAGGAGTACCGGAGCCATGCGGCTGCCCTGCAGGCCTTCTACCCCCAGGCTGTGCAGGTCAGCACTGATCAGCAACCCCACACTGTGTTCGAGTGCCTGGAGAGCGGGATGGCGGGCCGTCCTTCCAAAGTCCTGCCTGAATTAAACATCCAAGCCCTCTCTGGCTCCTCTGGTCCATAATCACTCCCCGCTTGTTGACCCCAGCTGATCACAGGGGAGTACAGCAGACCAGCAGACTAATTATACACATGTTTAATTAATGTCGCAATAAAACGCAGCCTGTCCGGGCTCTTTGTCAGGGGTAGTATTAGTCCCGCCTCAGTAGTCTCATGCTAAGGAGCAAGAGCTGCTCTGATTATTAAGCCCTCTCTCTCTCTCACTTTCTCTTCAAATGCAGAGGTCAGTCAACTGGCTCCCAATGGAGAGGGAAGGAGTTAAGTGCACTGGTTAGTGAGACGTGTTAACAGCCAAGCATTCAAACTCCCCTCAGATACCGTGCCATGACAGGCAGACATTGACTTAATTAGAGCGAATGAGCTCCAGAATATGCATCAGCTCTGAATACATAAACAGGGAGTAAGCAGAAGAAATTGCATGTTTTTTTAAATGATCTCAGCTTGCTCTGTGGCTGGAAGAGTATGTTTACTCCCCAAACAAAGATTTTAGAGGATATCTGAAGGAATATAGCATTACAGATGATGAAATAAACTTTACTAAATGAGAAATGCTTTTTAGTGCTCAAGTATTTTCTGCACTGATGCTACAAATATTTAGATAAGCCACTTTGTTTTCCAAGTGCAAACACATTTTATTCCTCTAACTGCATCATCTGGGTTGATCTTATCTGATTCTTGACAATAAAATTATTAAATGTATATAAGATGTGCCAGTCTCTTTCATTAAGCAGCTTAGTTTCTAATTAATCAGAATATGAGATTGTTCAATAATCCTTCCTTTTACAGTCCTGTATGTTCTGGTATTAACCGCTGATATGTGTGATACCAATTTCAAAGGATGAGGGATGATAAAATCCATCATAATTGGAAAATTATTAGGAGTGATTAAAGTGCAAAGTAGAAACTCATGCTAAATGTCACTTCAGTACCACATGTTTAAGCAGGAAACAAAATATAAAAAAATTTTTATATATTTTTTTGTTTTGTTTTGTGGTAATAGACAAGAAAGTACTACATACCACATTATGCCTATATACATGTATAAGAACAACTGCAATAAAAATATATTACATTTCAAAAATAGTATTTTATGTTTTGCAAAATGCATTATAGTTCTGCAGTTAAATAAGCAACAGAATAGAAGATAAACTATTGGGTAATGTTGATGTCATGTCCTTATTTTTATCATCTTTTTACCTTCCTAATCATGGTTGCAGCATTTATTTAAACACACACACCTTGTTAGTCCAACTATAGGCGTATAGTTAGAGACTAACTGGATGTGATTCACAAAATGTTTTTGGGTGATTTTTGTCATTTCTCTGTGCGCTTGTTAGTTACTTTTTGGTTTGTTTTTACTGGTCCGTTAATTGCCACCTACCCTGTGTCAGATTCTGAATTTTGGTTTGTGGACTCTTTCAAAACTTAGCAGTGGCACTGAAGTGTTGTTGAAGCCAAATGAGTTGCGTTTTTTAAAAAAAAAATAGAACTGAACAGCTTTGTCCTGGGGAAAAAACAGAAACGATAGACTTAGAAGAGATATACTTAATGCCAGTTTTGTGAACTGTATCAATCTGCATTTACAATAGTGCTTTCACATATGCAGCGTTTAGTCTGTTTGAATCAAAGCAATTTCCCCCTGGGATTAATAAAGTTCTTTGAATCTTGAATTGAAACCCTGGTGTGTTTTCCTCCTCAGTGCAGTTCTTTTAGGCAGGTGTGAACAAAACAATCACACTCGGGTCTGGACCAAATCAATCAGTTCAAAACAATTACTGGACATTGGAATCATTGGTTTGATGGGTTTGGGTTTGATGGGTTTGGTCCAATTCTAAGTGAACACTAGTACAGTTCAATGACAGTGAGCAAGCGATTTGACTTTTAATTGACTTGAGTGCAGGAAGTGAACCAAACCTTGTATTTTGGGTTGCAGCATTTTTCTGTATATCTGAGCTGCTAAGCTGAGCCAAAAAGACACAAACTGAACCAAAGGACAGAGCTGTAGAGCTGCAGAAATGCCATGTGTTCTGGATATTTAGACCAATGCACAAAAAGAGAAAATAAATGTTGGGTGTAGTTCACAGAACATTTTAAACTAGCTATTTGGTCGGGGTTCAAGCCCCAGCAGTGCCAAGCTGCCACTGTTGGGCCCTTGAGCAAGGCCCTTAACCTTCTCTGCTCCAGGGCCAGTGTATCATGGCTGACCCTGTGCTAAGACAAGCTTCCTAACAAGCTGGGATATGCGAAGAAAAGAATTTCACTGTGCTGTAATGTATATGTGACAAATAATAAAAGGCTTCTTCTTCTTATATAATTATCTAATCATTTATTGACCTTTGTATTCTAGCACATATTTGTGTTTGGGTGTTTGTTGTAATTTCCAAGCACACATACTTCTGTTGCAGTATTTTTGATGAATGAATGAATTTCATGAGCATGCTTTCAGCCCTACATGCTAAGGGGCCAATGTTTTTGTTCTTTTTGGTTTTTAATTTAATTATATGCAGTGTGAAACTAAACTAAACTAAACTAAACCAAATAGCAAACAAGCCAAAAGTATTAATTTGACTCTGATTTGGACTCGGTAAACGAATTAATAAGTGTGAAAGAGACCTAAAACCCCTTTACCCTGTCAGTGTCAGAGTTACTGCTGCACCGCTGGTGCAGTGTGTCTTTGTGGACTTTTACTTTGACACGCGGTGGACCCGGAAGTGCTCGCATCGCTGTTTGCACGAGGAGAAGGCACATGAGGATTTTCAAAGCGACTGTTACTCTTGTTTTGCTGAAACTGGTCAGCAGATAACCTTAGTGTAAGTTGTAGCATGTTTTTCTCTTCTTACATGATGGTATATTCTCATCAGATCACATTTTTATGCTGTAATAAAGTTGATTGTCTCGCAACCTGCTTAGAAAGTTGGGAACCTAACTGTTCACATGTGCACTTATCTGACATTATAGGTTGCTGTGTGGTGTTCATCATGGCTGAGGATATGCTGATGCTCAACATCTCCAACCAGGAATCTACTGACTCACACTTCTCTGAGAGAAAACACACCAAGTCCTCATCAGGGCAGAAATGGACAGCAGTGAGTTATTTCACTTAGATAACCACACTGTCAGAATGACAATGTGTACAACACACACACACACACACACACACACACACACACACACACACACATTTACACACAGTGCCTTATAAATGAAGAATGGCCAGAAATATACTTATACTACAGTGCTGTTGAATTCTCAATTCTGATTGGCTGGAGGGTGTTGATTAATTTTCTGTAACTGCAGCTCTCACAGTACTGCCAGCTGTAATTCAAACCACAGCTTTATATTAATGCACTCTTTCTAATACATTATCGTTTCCATAGTAACAGCTCATGCACTGGGATTTGTATAGCAGAGACTCCACATAATCAAAACCTGATAATTTATTCATTATTATTTGTTATTTAGCAAAAAACTTCTAATCATTAATATGAAGTTTTCTGTAAAGAGAATTTTGGAATTATTCATTATTTATGGAAGGAGTCTCCAGTGTCAGTGAGTTTTCTGCCACAGGAAAGTCTTCAGGACAGAGGAGTTAATGTTTTGTGTTTGTCTGTAATATGTCAACCTTACTAATGTCAAGGGACAACACTGAACACAGCTACAAATGATGCGTTGTTCAGTAATTTTGTACAAATTGCAGTGGTCTAAGAATAAAATATTTCAGGACATGCTGTTATAGGAAAGTAATCAACTTTAGGGTGGTAACAGTACTTCCACTTCACATCGGGCCACATCACACCACCCTGTCGTTATTTATTTTCCTGTAACAGTACCCATTTACAGTCCTGGAAAATTCAGGGTATTTAGAAATTGTTTTTAAGATTTAAGGCACTCAGGTTTTATAGGTTTTGTCTTTAGACATTCCAGTAATTCCTGCACTGATACAGAAACCTGAACAGAGAAAGTCATGGGAAAAAACGTGGAAAGTTTAAAAAAATCTTTTTATTTTTTAAAGAAAGGGCTTGAACTCTGTTAAAGAGAGACTTTATCATCTGACTTTTTTTTTTTTTTTTTCAGAGAAAAACTATACCAGTAGCAGCTCAGATATTTCCAAAGGCATACCCTCGATCATTCTGTCCCTTTCTTGGTTGCGGTTTATGTATACCTGTGGTGTTGGTGTTTACAGAAAAAGACAGCGAATGGAAAAAGGAAGGCCTCATTTGGCAATCAAGACTATGGCTCTGCCAAGCAAAGGAAGCTAAATGCCAAGATAAACACAAAGCATGAGGACCAGGCAGCATCTTCCTTTACATCAAAACCAAAAACATCTCCGAAGAAAGGACAGGAGGAACACAAGGGACATGACAGACCTTTTATTAAGACGTCATCTCTCTTCCGAAACAACCCTGAGATCCCAGATGTGATCAGGTCAGTGAAACATCATCTGTCCCTACATCATTTTTCATCTGGATATTAGAGCTTATATATATAATATATATAATTTTTTATTATTATTTCTTTTTTTTCTTGTAGTCCTGCTGTGACTCAGGTGAAGGAGAAGGTCTTTACTAGGAACTCTTTTCAAGAACTAGACCTTCATCCTCACTTAGTAAGATCACTTTGATTACTATAAGAATAAAAATGTCATGTAATAGTATAGGAATTATTCTTATTCTAGCTTTAAATTACAGTTAATTAGCAGTCATAATCGGGTGTTTTCTCTTCCGTATCTGTACCGCTCCACAGGTGGCGACACTTAACAAGGTGTTAAACATAAGCAGTATGACCAGGTACACGCTGAGTCTTTATAATGTTTACGAACAGTCTTAACACCTTGACAGCTGTCGCTTGCATTCACACGTGCTGTACGTATTCGCAGTGTACAGAAGCAGACCATTCCAGTGCTCCTGTCAGGAAAAGATGCTGTTGTTCGATCCCAAACTGGATCAGGTATGACTAGATGTGTTTCATCAAGTCGATTCTGATGAGTTAGAAGGTGTTGATTCATTTTCTTTGACAGCAGCTCTGCCAGTAGTTTCCCGCTATCACAGGTTTCTGCTGACGCACTTGTTTTAATACGTGATCATTTCTATAGTAACTGTTTATATAGGGACTTACATAGGGTATAGTGGATGCTCCACATGAACAGATTTATATATAAAAAAAACAAAAAAACAATTGTGTCATTGTTGACAAGTTTTCTGCGAGGAGATTATTTAGAATTTTTGAAAGGAGTCTCCAGTGTCAGGTTCATGTTTTCTGATACAGGAAAGGTTTCTTGGTAACATGGTGATTTTTTTTTTTTTTTAATTACCTTTTTTTTATTTTATTTTTTGTCTTATTACCTTCAAGAGAGAGACAAAAATAAGAACTGACTTGTTCCCTGGACTTTTCACAACATTAAACGTAACTATAAATGGATACAGTTGTTATCATTGGCAAATTGCTGTGGGATAAGTATCATGCTACGTTTCCGCTGATAATTCCGCATGCCTAGTTATGTTTTATTCCTTACTTGATTGCTCTTAGTTGAAGTTGTTCTTTGCTTAAATTAAAAAAAGAAAGCATTATGAGCATCTCTGATGATCTGTGGTAACAGCGAATCTGTCCTGTCTGTCCTTGATCAATCAGGCAAAACGCTGGCGTATGGAATTCCTCTGATCCAGTCTCTGCAGGCAGTGCAACCGAAAATCAAGGCGAGTGAAACCTGAATTGTGAGAGTAATCATTTAATTTGATTTTGTAGTTTGCAGTCGTGTTTTCTTGGTTGTTTTTGCTTCATGATCTTGCTGTTTGTGTCTGTAATCCTCTTATTATACATACACACACTGTCAGTAACTGCAGCCATTACACTGATTCTAAGTCTTTGACCGTTTGCAAGGAATTGAAGACCGCTGAAGCTCACCGAATCTTTTTTTAGTTTCCTCAGTCCTATGTTAGCAGCTTGTGTCACTTTTTTTTTTTTTTTTTTTTTTTTTTTTTTTGATTTTTCCCAGATTTTAGTCATAGCCAATTCCTACCCAGTTACATTTCCCATATCACATGACAGCTACTTTTTTTCAAGACACATGAAGCCATCTTTTCGAACTGCTGCTCGTGTGACATCAGAGGGTGGCATAACACACTCGGAAGAGAGCGCTATCCGCCCACTTCCGCATACACAAGCTCACAGACATCCCTGATTGGCTAGTGTTGCTGTGACTGATCGGGGAGAGAGAGTGTGCCACCCCTGCCTCCCTGAGAGCACGGCCAATTTTTCTCTCTTGGACTTCCGGCTGTGGATGGCTGTGGCATCATCAGGAATCAAACTCGTGATCTCCAGACGAACACTTTTCTCGTGTCACCATTTTACCTCACACTGAAAGATGACATTTAAAAATTGGATGCTATTTCTCAATACTGCTTCACCCACAGTGTCTGTGATTCAGAAAGAAGATTTAGAAATAAAAAATCTTGTCTAACAGGTATTATAGATGGGGAAAAATTTTTATATACATTGATTTTTCTCTTGAAAGAGTCAGCATTGAAGCACTAAATATTATAATAAGACTTTTACACAGGCTTACACATATGCACACTGAAGCATTAAATACTATAATAAGACTTACACATGCAATGCAATAGGGCAGTTATTTTTATAAGCAGCCAATGGCTATACTGCAGAAAAAAAAAAAATAATCAAGCTATTGAAAATTTTTTTTAAATGCATCAGGATGCACAAAGTGGCCTTCTGAATGAGGCACATAAGGATTCCCTCCCGTGTCTACTGTAGTCATAGCTATAGCTGTGCTTCCAGTGTTTTGCTCTTCAGCTCGATTTGCTGCTTGTATATATTATTTGATTGAAATCTCTTCTCGTAATGCTGTTTCAGAGATCAGATGGGCCACTGGCAGTTGTGATTGTGCCTACAAGAGAGGTAGGCAGTTAATAAAAATTTTATTTAAAGATGCTTCATAGTCATTTAATGACATAATTACCATACCATGCTTCTAATCTCTCATTCTTGATCCTCAGTTGGCACAGCAGAGCTTTCAAATCTTCCAGAAGCTTCTAAAGGTTAAAAAAAAAAGATCTGATATCTTTGCATATAACTGTTTCCATTGACTTGTTTAATATTTGGGCACAGATTTCTTTCACTCGCCATCCACTTTAATAGGAGCACCTGAACCTTCATGCCGTTATCCAATCAGCCAATCATGTGGCAGCAGGACAGTGTGTAAAATCATGCAGGTACAGGTCAAGAGCTTCAGTTCATTTTCACATCGAACATCAGAATGTGGACCAAATGTGATCTCAGTGACTTTGAGTGTGGCATGGTTGTTGGTGCCAGATGGGCTGGTTTGAGTATTTCAGATACTGCTGATCTCCTGGGATTTTCACACACAACAGTCACAGGTGACATTTGTTCCAATCTTCAGTCGTCCAGTTTCACTGAGCCAGTGCCGGATGTAGCTTCAGATTTCTGGTCTTGGCCAGCAGGAGTGGAACCTATTGTGGCTTTCTTCTGCTGTACCCCATCCACCTTTAGGGTTGTCATGTGTGCTCTGAGATGCTTTTTGGAACACCACTGTTGTGCAGAGTGGTTATTTGAGTTGTAGCTGCCTTCATGTGAACGCAAACTAGTCTGGCCGTGATCTCTCTTATCAACAAGGCGTTTTTTGGTTTTTGTTTTTCACACCATTCTGATGTTCAGTGTCAGCATTAATTGAAGCTCTTGACCTGTATCTGCATAATTTTATGCATTGCGCTCCTGCCACCTGATTGGCTGATTGATTCCTATGTTCCTAACAAAGTGGACAGTGAGTGTATGTATCGTGATATACATTTGGCCAGTTAGTTATTTGATTTTCTAGCAACAAATTTGAGCAATTCACTGTTCCTCCTCCTTTATCTGTAGCCATTCACCTGGATCGTACCTGGTGTCCTGATGGGAGGAGAAAAGAGGAAAGCAGAAAAAGCCAGGCAAGAACATCACCCAGTGTAGGTGTGGATACTTGTATACAGTTGATTGTAGTATTAAACCTGTGTTCTTCTGTTTCAGACTGAGGAAAGGCATAAATGTTTTGATCTCCACTCCAGGACGACTGGTAGACCACATCAAGAACACTCTTAGTATCGCTTTCAGTGCTGTACGCTGGCTTGTTCTGGATGAAGCAGACAGGTTTGTGTGTGTGTATATGAGTATGTAATAGTGACGGAATCTCATTTCACATTTGTTCAGTATCTTCAGGTCTGTCAGCTTCCATGCTCTGTTTTTGGTAGGACACTTGACCTGGGCTTTGAGAAGGATCTGACTGTAATCCTGAATGCTCTGAATGCTGCTGGCTCCCCTAGGCAGACGGTGCTGCTCTCTGCCACACTCAATGAGGGTCAGTCAGCCTCTGTTTTATTTATTTATTTATTTTTTGGTACCAGTTCGAGGCACCAATAGGAGCTAATGGTACTTGATTGGCAACATGAAATGTTGGGTGATACCATACAATACACAGACAAACACTAAAAAAAAAAAAAAAAAAAGCCCCTAATTCAAATTAAACTTAATGGAATTGTACAGTGTAAAACTTCTTATAGCACTTTTTTTTTTAACAGGGCTGTCCAGGTTAACCAGCATTAGCATGAACGACCCGGTGTACATCCAGGTCTCAGATGTCACTGATGAAAGCGTGGACTCATCCGAACCCTGTCTCTCATCCCAGTCTCCACCTTCTCAGCAGGCCGACAGCTACGCCGTGCCTGACAGGCTGCAGCAGTATATGGTGGTGGTGCCTAGCAAACTGCGCCTGGTCTGCCTTGCGGCATTTATTCTGGCCAGGTGTAAGGTAACTACTGACATGCTCACTCAGAGATTTGTAATGCAGCTCAGTGTTGATTATGCTGATTTATCTTTTCTTTCTTTTTTTTTTTTTTAAACAAGTGGTTATTTGTAATTTTTTGACATAACCCCTAGTTGCAGTTCAAGTATAAATGAGATAGATGTCTTCTTTGGTTCCAGTAATTTTTTTTAAACCCTTTTCTCCTCGTCTTTGTTAGTTCGAACGAGATCAGAAGCTCATTGTCTTCATATCCAGCTGTGAGGCGGTGGAGTTCCTCGTCACACTCCTCTCAGCTGTCCTGTGCGGCAAATCCAGCACTGCAAACAAGCAGCAGCTGTCAATCAACTTCCTCCGACTCCATGGCAATATGGAACAAGAGGTGAGATGTCTTGTATATGGAAATTTTACCCTTAGTGCTGTACATCTTTCATTTTAGGACAACGCAGGCCTTAGTTATTCCCCACTCCATTATTAGCCTGATTTAACCTAGCCTAGGTTCTGAACCTGCCTGAATGTCACAATCCCTAGTCACAATTTGTACTACAGACATGACTCTTATACACTTCCTGCCTCGTTCAAGTAAGTCAGGTCGGATGAACCAGCTGGTGGAGTGGCAGCAGCAGTAGGGTGCCTTGCGGCAGTGCCATGGGACGCCAAGATGAGCCACCTTTGCCCAGGCCTCAGACCTCATTCACCCATGCTAATGGGCATGACCAGGGCCGCTCATATGGCCCAAGTAGACTGGCGAGCTCAGGGCATAGCTGCTCGAGGCCTCCTTGTCTGTTTGCCTATTAACGAGTGGCATTCGGCAGCTTAATGGATGGGTTTGGTAATGTGACAGCACTGGTCATCTTCTCCAGTGAAGGAAAGGACAGGAGACGCACAGCTGTTCCAGCACAGTTAACAGATTGTGCTCTGCTTACCAGGAGTGATGTCCTTTGGTTGGACAGTCATTCTTGGCACTGCATCTTTGTTCTTCTTTTTGGATAGAAGTAGCAGGAATCATAATTCTCTCATTGGACTGGCTTCTACCACTGGGTTTGATATAATGAATAGTGAAGTAAAATATGTCAGGGCCATTTCTGACCATGTTTACTTTGGCTAGTTTTTGTCCCTGGTGTCACATTATTAACCACATATTATCGGTAAAATCACTTAAAAGAAAAATCCTCCATATTCTATAATCTCTCAGCAAAACAAAGGGAAAAAACATATTAAAAAAAACAGTAATATCATGTTTAACCTCCTTCTCTGTCTACTCCGGCTAGCATCAAACAACTTAGCTACTTTGTGCAAATTTTAGTCACATATTATTTCTCACTTGAATATTGTTTTCTACTCTGAAAAGGAATGCATTGCATTTATTTAAAACATCTTTAAACCGTTGTTTTTAAATTCACTAGTGATTGGTCATTGCATGCATAGTGTGGTGTTTCCCCTGCTGTTTTTCTGTTAACTCATTATCAGAACAGGAAAACCATGAAGTGATGTGACTGTCTGGGACTAGACTTGAGAAACAGGCCTTATAAGAAGACCCATGATAATGGGTCAATAAGTTGACATTGTGTGTTGCTTTGTGAACAGGAGCGGACAGAGGTGTTTCAGGAGTTCTCCCAGAGTACGACAGGTGTCCTGCTGTGTACGGTGAGTCCTCCTGTAAATCACATCTTACCCAGGGTAAATGGGTTTGCAGAGGTTCCTGTTTTATTTATTTTTTTTATCTTGCTTAGCTCTCTGTTTTATGTTAAAGAAGCATAAAGCAATTTGTAATTTTAAAGAGCACTCTGCAAGGAAAGGGGCAGAGGCAGAGCTCAGTTAACAGACGCCTTAAATTCAAAATGAATTTCCAGATCAATAACATTTGCAAATGTCCAAGGTCTTACTGAAATTATATGATTATTACAGGAGTAAAAACATGTTTTAAAATTACAAACTGCACCTTTAACTGCAGTCTGCCATCTTTGCCAGACTGAGTCTTATACCCCACAGCCCTCTCTTTCTCTCTATATCTCTCTTCCTCCTTTCTTTACCTCGCTCCCCTCTGGCACAGCTGTTGGCAGTAGGGCCATAAGGGGAAGCCCTGAGGGAGCGAGCGCTCTGTTAGCCCTGGCTTTGAGTGTGAGTTGTCTCTCCAGGCTACAGCTGCCAGGCCTGGCCTCCGCTCTCCAGCAGCAGCAGTGGTAGTGTCTCCTTCTCGCTGCATGTGAAAGGTCTCACAGACAGCGCTGGCTACACTGCTCACTAAACCACATGTGTCCTCTGCTGTCCGGCAGGCTTACTGCCGTCCTAAAGCTTTTAACCTCAGTGTATACTCAAAGGAACATAGATCCTGCCTGGGATACGTGGCTGCATTAAATCTCTAGTCACCTCTTATATAGTGTGTGTGTGATTACCACAGACAGGAATTTCAGAAAATATGTTTCTCCAAACTCTTGTAACTTACAATGGAGATAGTTGTTGAATTTCAGCAGTAAGCATTTATTTATTTGAAGCATATTTTACAGAAGGGACTGCGTTTTCTTACAGATAATTTATGGTTATGGGTTACCAACATAGTCATAACTCAACATCATTACACTTATTTATGAGTTTTATTATATTACTCTAATGTGAGAGAATTAAAACTCAATTGGAACATTTTGTAAAGCATCCTCTAATGTTTGAATTGTCTGAGATTTGAATTTTCCTGTTCGTTGAAGTCATTCAACCCTTAGACGTTGATTATAAATGAGTTACATGTGCATACAGTACTGTGCAAAAGTCTTAGGCACCCCCCCCCCCTTTTTTTTTTTTTAGTACAAATTTTGTTATACATGTTTATTTTATGACTTCTGCATTACTGAGTCCGTACAGATACATTTTAGATTTCCAAACATTACAAAAAAAAAAAGTTGCAGAAAAATGTATGTATGTCAGTAAAGACAAGATTTTATGTAAGAGACCATTTTTCCAGACAGAAAACATAATGAAGGCTACTGGGTTCTGCATGCAAAAAAAAAAAATTTAAATAAATAAAAACAAGCAAGTGACACTTTTCAAAATCTCCAGAAGAACTGTGGCAGCTTGTCCAAGATGATCAGCAAAATGTACCAGCTAATTTCCTCATAAATGTATGCTTTATGTTCTTTCCTCAGTACGGGGGAAAAATGTTGAAATTCTTGTCTATGGTAAACACACACATGCTACACATCCTGTAGATCGAAATTGCTGGAGCATTTCTTTTAATTTTGAACGTGTTTTGATAAAGACTTTGTTTTGTAAAGAGTGACATTTGCTCAGTGCAGCTAAGCACGGGATGTCAAATTTCATGGCACACTAATTCCTCACTAATTAAAACGAATCAAACAGGATTTGGACTGTTATGCGTCAGTACAGCATGATATTGATATGGATGTGGTATATTATTTCATATATGGGATGTAACTGTGACTGGACAGAGAAGTGGTAGTCTCCTGTTTGGCATCAGCTCTAGGCCAGTCACTCTGTAGCATTATTCCTGGATTAAATGAGTCGTTTTAATGGCTCTGACAGACTTTCCTGGCCCTGCACCGGCCTCCATCTGCACTCTGCCCAACTCTGGCTTATCCCAGCTGGGCCACAGGACCAGAAAAGGGAGGAGTGGAGGCCCAGAGCTCAATACTAGGCTCTCAGTCTTCTATCAGTTATTAATAAAGAGCTTATCTTGGCTGGGCACCACAAATCTGTAAAGGATAATGGGGAGAAATCGAGAGAGTAAACAGTCTTTGTTTAGAGACAGGGCTGTTTTCTTTCACACTGCCTGTTCTGAGCTATGCCTAATGTTGGCTGTTTGAAACGGTTCATGTTATGCATGTCTGTTCTGCCAACTTATTATTTGGATGTTTTGTGAAGGATGTGGCAGCGCGTGGGCTGGATCTTCCTCAAGTCACATGGATAATACAGGTACATCTGCTTTCCGCCTGCCTTTTTATATTATACCATATAATGTTAAATATATGTTCAAATAGGGTGTAGTGTAATAAAGCAATGAATTATTATGTAAATTCTTTCATACTGAGGTGTGTTAAGGAGAAGTAATTTATTGTTTTGCTGTCTCACATTTGTATTGCAGTTTAACCCTCCCACTTCTGCAGCGGAATATGTGCATCGTGTCGGCCGTACAGCTCGCATCGGAGCTCAGGGCAACGGCCTTCTCTTTCTCACCCCCTCAGAGACCGCCTACGTGGATGCCTTGGCCAATCACAATATCAGGTCTGTGATATGGCTAAACTCATACGTTGTAAAGGTACAAACCAGGTCGCGTAAGTGACCAGATGTGAAGCAAAGGTGGTCTGTTTTCTTGGTTTTATTGAAGCACCAATATTTTAAACTAGAAGTTTGCTAGATGGATCTTCCTTTATGAATTCAGTTCTGCCAGCCAGTGAAGAGAGCTCTTGAGAGCCAGCACACATTTCCATTCTCTGAAAAAAACTATCATTAAGCTGCGGTAGATTAAAGAAGCGGTGTAATAATGGTTTCTTCTGCTAATCTGACCTTCTCTCTCTGTGTTGCAGTCTCAGTGAGATGAAAATGGAAGACATCTTGGCGACTCTGATGCAGGACGAGCGCTTCAGAGGCAGGGGAAATTGGGACAGAAAGGTCATTTTGACGCCTTTATGCTGAAAGCTGTTGAACTTGGCTTGAACACATTTGCCTTAAGTCCTTTATATTGATCTCTGAACACTTAAGGCATAAAACAGACCTGCGCTCGTAATGTGTTAATGTGGCACTGTTGAGAAAGTGGTCCTCTCTCCCCCCCTTTGCTCTCCTCCCTCTCTCCGCTCTGTAACACGACAATGAGGGGGGACGACGGCCAGCTCTCAGGCACTCTTAATCCTGATTTAATTTCCCCCTTCCCTCTCTAAACCAATCGGCTTTCTCCACTAATACCCCCTGTGGGCACTTTTCATCTGGGAGGCCAAAGGTCAGGGGATGGCAGGGGGCTTAGGGAATACAGTGTGTTTAACCAATGTCCTTTTTTTACACGAACATCTCTGAGGTGAACAGCTGTTTATACTAATGCGTTATACTGGGTTGGGCTTAATATGTTACGCTAGATTACATTTACATATGTGTAAAGACTATATGCGTTTTTGCATCCAAAAGCTGTTCATTTCACATAACATGATTAGATTATTAATATGCATTAACTCTATATGACGACAAATTTTCCTATTAATCTAGAGGGATACTGTTATTTTTTTTATTTTTTTTTTGTATATTATTTCTGGTGTAAAACCTTATGAGCTGAATTATCTCATTTTGAGGCTTTTTTTTTGTATTTACCAAGCCAAATAACTTGTGCTGCTCTCCGTTCAGAAATCAGCCAGCGCCCGTGAGCAAGATGTGCGCGAGAGAGCTACAGTTTTACAGACAGACTTTGAGAACTATGTCCATGGCAGTGCGGAGTCGGTGCAATCTGCTAAGAAAGGTGAGTCTAGTCCGATATCACGCACATTTACAACACTGGTGGGTATTACGCTGGTATTACACGCTATTGGCTGTGGTGATATTTTTACCAGATTATAATCAGACTCAAGGCTGGAGTGACAAGCTTTGTGCTGAGAGAATATATATGCTGGAATGGCAGGACAAAGTTTCAGGCAGGAAGTAGCCAAAACGCTGTTCATTTTTTTTCTGAAACTGAACATTTTTAACCTACAGATCTAACATAATAAAATGATTATAAAACATAGACACGGACCTGAATGCACGAACCTTGTGTGAATTATATTCAAATTTCTCAACATTTATCTTTCACAAAGGAGGCATCTATATCAAATCTAAAATAAAAAAAAAATGATGGCATAGCATTTAAGATGATAAATGAATTTTCTGATTAGATTATTCCTTACGAGATTTAAGATCTCTTTGGCTCCAACATCTCTGACTTGTTCATCTTTCATCATTCCTCCAGCCCTGCAGTCATTTGTGAGGGCGTATACGGCATACCCCTCTGCCCTGAAACACATCTTCCACATCCGTCACCTCCACCTGGGCCACGCTGCCAAGAGCTTCGGCCTGCGAGACGCACCACAGGGCCTGTCCTCCGCCATCACAGACTCCACGGCCAACAGGAAGGCCAAGAAAAAAGCTAAAGGAACGGATAATAAGAGGTATGTTGATAGGTTTAATATATGAGTCGTCCATTAATGAATATATGTTGTCTCTTTTTTTTTTAGCACCAAGCAAAAGTCTCTCTTTTAATTCCAAATGAATGGTGTCATTTTACTGAGTTCAAACTCCAGTATAAATCTGACTTTAAGAGAAAAGCACTTTATTTATGTTTTTTTTAAAAAGATTTATTTTAATATTTAAAATTCACTTCAAACATTTATGTAAGGAGATTGAGTTTTATGTATTTGTATTTATTATATTTAATATAATATTTAATATTTGAAATATGAATATTTAATATATTTGAAGGATCTTTTTATTAATATTTTTGCCATTTTCTTAAAAACAGACCCCCGCACTTTCAGCTCCATTTTTCCACTTGTTTCTGTGACCTACGAACGAGAATGAATATTAAATTTACATGTCTTGCTATTGCTGGATGTACACACATGAATATTTTTCATAAATTGTAGCTCATAATAAAGTAATTCCTTTTCTACTCATAAACACACATAGTTTCAAGTGAAGGTTTTGATTCTGCATTTGTGGCAGCATATTCTGTATTCCCAGACAATAACTGAATTTAAAAGTTTGAAGTCCAAAACCAACATTTGCCCTTTTTTTTTTCATTTTTATGTATTATACAAATAATTTTTCAGGTTTTTTTTTTTTTTTTTTTTTTTTTTTCCCCCCTCCCAGATTTTCATCCATTTTTTCCCAGCTTCATATACTTAAACGCAGTACACCAGAGTGTTCCCCCCCCCCCATTTTAACCATATTTTAATAATATGTTTATAATATAAATGTACTGCTGTTGTTATTATCTCTAATAACACCTTTACTGTGACCTCTGAAATTAACGTTACAGCAGTGCAAGACTGCATTTTTTTCCTTTTTCTTTTTTAACCAGAATGAATAATTAGTTTCATGTTTTCATTTTTTAAACCGGAATGAACAATTAGTTTTACACGACACGCTATATTAATTACCCTATTGCAATATATTTTTTAAATTATTTACCACTATTAGTCAGACTGGACAATATGGCAATATGTCACAATGTTTTCATGATATACGCTATCAATCACTATTTACGTTACGCCAGCATGTAAAAAAAAATGCAGTGATTTAGATTATTAAAATATGATAAAAGTAAGTTAAATAGAGACAGAAGTTGGGAGGACTGGGAGGAACTAGATTTTAGCAGTAAGTTTGATCTGTTATTGAGTAATAATGCCATTATTCATTATCGCATAAGTCGTGATCATCTCCAGATATTTCTGTATTCTTAGAAATGTGCATAGTGATATATATTGCCTAGCCTTGATATGACAAAAATATCATATCATCATACTTGAACTGTAAAAAACAAAAATATACTGTATACATAGTATACATAAATACTGTATTAAAAAAAATGTACATTTTACATTTTTAAAATGTAGTACAAAATTTTAACATCAGCTCGGCTGTGTCCAAGCAGAGTTCGAGAGCGATTGATGTAGGTTTCTCTTGGCGGTGTTGCTTCCTCTTAAGCTCTTTGCCAGTACACAAGCAGGCTTGGCAGCTGCACGTCTTTCTCTATCCTGGGGCCTTAGAAGGTCAGAAAGGAGTAGTCAAGCCCCGACCTTTACCTGCTCTGTACTCTCCCTTTCTTCCTCTGTGCTTTTTGGCAGCTGTTACACTTCTCTTCTTCCTTCTTGCTTGTCTCCTGCGCTTAACACTCACCAGGGCCAAGAGGAGCAGCTTTGTGGCACAAATGGGGCGTGCCTGACCGACATGGGTCTGTGCTGGCCCTCGCACCTAGAGCTCGGTTATCACACAGAGGAATTAATCCTGAACCTGAACCTGGTTTAATCCAGACAGTATCAGAAGACTGATCAGAAGGCCTTGTTAGGTTTTGTGACCTCAGGTCTTTGTAGGAGACAGTTTTTGGAGTACAGGTGGTGTGTGAAGATGAAGGCTAACGGCTAGATGAAGGCTGATCTGTTGTGGGTGGACATTGCAGCGTGGTTGCTAGGCGGAAGCAGCGAGTTCTGGCCATTGCTTGATGCCGCCAGGTTATTAGTGGTCATCAGATTGGCCTCCCTTAGGATCCAGAATGCACAAGCTGCAACCTGAGTGTGGTCAGCTGGGCTGCGTCCAGGCTGGTCCCGGAGTGTGTGAGCACGTGTTTGTGGTCAGTCATCCTGGCTGGCTGTGGTCTATATTACCCTCGCCCTCCAGGCCACGGCACATGGACCAAGTGGTGTGTGTGTGTGTATGTGTGTGAACTCCTTTTTCTACCTGTATCAGGTTTATTGCTGACCTGTAGACTGAACCTTTCTCTTCCAGAAATAGCAGTGTAAATGTAACCTTATTTCTGAAATAACTGATATGTCTTGCTCGTCACTGTCTTTTTTTTTTTTTTTTTTTTTTTTTTTTTTTTTTTGGGGGGGGGTTTAAAAAAAAATTTTTTTAATTTAAAAAGGTAAAGAGGTGTGTTTAAATTTGCCAAAAAAAAGAAGACCACAAAGGTTGCGTTGGTGGAAAAATTATAAAAG
>CM075026.1:13830421-13891393 GCA_037576675.1 Pangasius sanitwongsei
TCCCTTCTTACCCACAATTTCACTCAATTATCAGTTTTTTATTAACCTAATTTCTTAATTAACATATTTTTTTTTCTGGTCCCTCACTTTTTTTTTTTTTTTTTTTTTTTTTTTTTTTTTTGGGGGGGGTCTATAATTCTGCTTTCTCTTTCATCGTGTCTCTTGTTACTTGAGTACTTGGGGAAACAAGAATGAAAGCCTTTGTGTTCAGTCTCTCCACCACAAAGCAGATGCCAGATTTCATTAACTAAAGTTGCGTGTTAAAGTTGTTTAACTCTTGATTTTAAATATCTATTTTTCATGAGTGCATTCTTAATAATTAGATCATCCTGTTACAATGAAGGAAAAATCTTGTTAATTCTCTGTATGGGATTGCATTAGAGATCACTTTACAAATCTCTTGTGAACAGGAAGTGGTTTATGTCATGTATAAGGCAGTTAATATCATGTATAAGGCAGTTATATCCTTTATGGATAATATAAATAATCCATTTTCAGATGCATCGCAGTTCTCTTGAAAGCTTCTGCACCAATGCATAAAACATCGTAATCAGAACTGTATGCATATATATTAGGCTTATATGTCTTTTTTAAATTTAATTTATTTAATTTTATTTTTAAAAAAATCAAATGTGTTAGTGTGAAAATGAAAACAGTGTGCACTGACCTGATATGCATTCAGTCTCTGTGGGTGTAAAACTATAGCAAAAGTATCATATCATGATATTTGAAGGCAAAATACACATAATAATGTAATCAGTTCAGATTTTCTACTGAGGAAAAAGAAACGATTGGTAGAAAAAATAGATTGTGATTTCCAATTATTGATAAAGTGACTGAAAGCACAAACATCTATAGATATCTTAGAAAATTGATCAGTATCACACACAATCATCACACGGCTCGGCCCAAAGAAAAAAAAATTCAGAAATGTATTTTGAATTACCTTAGATGAGCAAAATTCAATTAAATCTTAAACATTTACATTTGGATAGTTTTGCATATTTAATGATGAATTTAATGATGTTAAATTGCATTATTATGTATTTAAAGCAGCAGGTGGTCATACTGGGAGAAAAAAAACATAATGCAGGCTGTAGAAATAAGAAGTTAACTGCGTTATAATGCCTAAAAAGTGTTTTCTACTCGCTTCGTAGAGATTTCCAACCTCTCATGTTACATACACGTGAATAACACTCCTTGTATTGTTAAACTCTAGAAAAACTGCTGGAGTATATTCATATTTATTCAAGGTACTAATATTGCTGTGTCTTTGTTAGCTCTGTGTGTGTGTGTGTGTGTGTGTGTGTGTGTGTGTGTGTGTGTGTGTCTAACCACTGGTAATTGGCAGGTGACCTGCAGCAGGACCTGTGAAGGGAACCCATGGCGCAGGACAATGAGTCCGTCCCTGAGGGTCAGACCCCTAAGCACCCATCCCTCACACACAAACACACGCTGATGTCCAGACAGCAGCTGATTCTCGTAATATATTCATCAGCCGTCAAAGCAGAGAGCCAGCGTCTCCGTTTAACTAACATCACCACGGTTGTCTTGGACGTGGCTCTCGTCGGCGTTAAATCGATCCAGGACTGAGCAGAACCGGTGCCGGTTATAGCATCCATCTCCAAACTCCTGTGTGTGTGTGTGTGTGTGTGTGTGTGTGTGTGAGAGAGAGAGAGAGAGAGCGAGAGAGTGTGAAGTTGTCTTGACATGGTTGGGACTGACCGCCATGTCAGTGGAGACTTCATTACGGCTGTCTGTGGCATACGCTGTCCATGTCCAGACAAGACTTCTCTAATGAGCTTTATCACACCACTACCAACAGCTACATGCAAACATGTGTACACACACACACACACACACACACACACACACATCGTAACAACAAAGACCTCTGGAGCTCAGTGGAGCTCGAGAGAGTGGCCATTATCAGCCCTATCACTGCGAACTGGCTAAAAATACCCAGCAGCCCTAGGGTGAGGTTAGATTTACTGCTGCTTGCTTTGCTCTGTCTTTTTTTTTTTTAATCTGAAATGGAAGATATTCACAGGTAAAGAGTGTGTGGGGAGTGTGCACACCTGTTTGAGGGTATTTCATGCAGCACTGAGTGGAACTGGTCCAGTTAGACAGCATTATATATATATTATATATATATATAATACACACACGTGCACACACATGCATAAATGTATATTATTTAATAATAAAATACTAATGAGCTATTAATATTATACTGCCACACACACAGAGTGAACATTAGCTGCACTTTGCGTTTGTATTATATACAGCGAACTTTGTTGCTTTCTTAACAAAAGATAATCACAAGGATACAATATCGCAATTATCTTTTTTTTTTTTTTTTAGAAAAATTAATTGTTTTCTACAAATAATCTGTTAAAAAGGTTTTAGAATTACTTTTATTTACTTCCCCAAAGTTATCTTTAGCCCTGAAAATTTACTCAATCTCACACGCTGGATCTACAAAAAAAAAATCCCCTATCCTCAACTCAAGAACATGTTTTAGATTCAAGCTGCTGTAGCAAATGCAGAATCTTAAATGTGTTCCCATTCACGTTCTCTTCTCACTACACAGACTATAATATATAGATGTTGTAGATGTTACATAGTACACAGCCACAGAAAGAGGTGACTCCAACATATTCATTATTAACTAGTAGGATGGCCTCAGACGCTCCACTCGCAGGTTTCAGAGGAACTGACATATTTTGTACACTTTTCTGGCCCCAAGCTTCAGAATCCTGAAGGGGGAGATGGTCACATAATACCATATTAAATGGTTATTAAAGGGTTATTTATGAGTTTCATTTGAAGCAGGGCCAAGTAATGATGATCTTGTGTGTTTGCTAACAGGCTTCAAGAAGGTCTGTGGTTGGTCATTACTTTTCTCTCTGTGAAATTAGATGGTTCTTGACCCTGTTTGTTAAAAAGAATAAAAATCAGACTTGCTACCAAATCCTAGAGAAACCAGTGCACAGATGTGTCTATACACAGAACCAGTCCAAATTTAAAGATTCTGAAGCTGAACCGAGGCTGAGAGTGCGTCCTGTTAGTTAATAATACATCCAAGTTAGTCTCGCAAGCCAGGCTAACTTTTAGGGTGCATGCTTGGTTCATTTTTAGGAAATTCATTCATGGGTTCATAAAAAAAAAATTGTATGTGAAAATACTATAAATGACATGCCTTCCTACATCATGTGACACATGGGTCATTTAACTTACACGTTTAGGAAATGTTTTATTTATGTATGTTGTTTTGTAGCTTATATTTAACTTAATACATGGGATCCACCATCTTGACTTTTTGGGGAGAGTTTTACACACACTCACTAAAGACTTACTATATATTAGGTGACTGAAAGTAAAATATGGGTTATTAAACTCATTTATACTTGATTTTTTCTGTGAATATTATATAAATAAAAAATTTATGTGAATATATATTATATTAATATATAATAATATATATATTTTATGCTGCATAGCAAGAATGGTGATTATCTTCAGGTCTAGGCTAGATGGAGTGTAATCTGCAGATGACGCCTAGCAACCACCTAAATTAGGTCTCATCTCATTCTGTGATAGTTTTTTGTTATGGACATTTGTGTCTCGCTTGTATCTGGCCACGGTACCTTCATGTGTGAGGATCAGTGTGCTGCCTGTTCTGTGTTGTGTGTGTGTGTGTGTGTGCTGTAAATCGCTGTACTGAATCAATATTAAGAAAATTTTTAAAAGTTAGCAAAAGAATTGAGGACGTACAACATCGTGTGATCATCTGATATGTGTAGTATGTCGATTAGCGTGACTGTACATCCACAGCTTTCATGTCCACGTCCCTGTAGAGTGCTCAGGGACTTTCAAAAGATCAATAACTACAATCTCATAGCTTCCTCTGAGCCCTCAGGGTAGTGCGTGTATGTGTGTGAGAGAGAGTGTGTGTACGTGTGTGTGAGAGAGAGAGAGTGCGTTCTGTCCCCAAGCAGCCCCAGAGGGACGATGCACAGCTCGAGGCTGCAGAGTTATTGATTAGACAAACAGAGACTGGTTTTAAACCAGCTCCCGCTGCTGACTACATGCCTGTTATCGACAACTGTGGGAATCTCTCTCAGTTGTACTCGGCCGGCTCTTGCCATCACGTCCCGTCCCAGCATGCTTCAGCATGTCCCTCCATCCTCATTCAGGGATTCTTTCACAATTTGCTCGTTTCTTATAGTGCACTCCTGATGCTCTCTTAGCCAACTTGTAATGCCAATTGTATGTTAATTTTTTCTCCTTTATTTTAGTGTATAGTCTTAATAGATTTGAGTCCACGTCCAGGAAGTGTTTTTATAGAAAAAAGATAGACGTAGATAGATAGACAGACAGACAGTCTTTCTGTCTGTCTGTCTGTCTGTCTTTCTTTCTTTCTGTCTGTCTTTCTCCCATGAGGGAAATTCTTGTGTTACAGCAGCATGGTCAGTAGCAAGATACAACACGTACACACACAAAATATAAAATACAACAAGTCAAATTAAATGTAGTAGTGCAGATATGGAACACAGTTGTAGATTTAACCGGATTTACATCAGTATTTACATAAGTACACTTGTGAAAACTGGCAGTGAATAATGAATTTGAAGAACCTTGAGACTGTAGAATATAATGACGGCTGTCTAAATGATAGCTTTCTTGTAGTAGTGTAATGTGAAAGTGTTATGTGTCTCACACACAGGTGAGCTGTTGTACGTTACTGCGAATAGTAAGAGTCTTCTTAAAGATTTAATAATTCATCAATAAATAAAAAAGTTAGATATGTAACTTTTTACACAATATTTTTTATTGTTATTTAATGCAACAGTAGTGTCAATAACATAATGTGTACATGTCAACTGAATAACAACACTGGAGCTTATTCTAATTAAATATATGCCATCTTATTTTGCAAAGACATGAGAAAGATGAAGCAAATATATATCAGTGTCATACAAGAATAATGATAAATGATAAATTCCTTTTATGGTTGTTCAAAGCAAAATGTATTTGAGCATTACATTTTCACACTAAAGATTTATTTATTTATTTATTTATTTATTTATTTCAGGCCCGCTATTAAGCTCACAGCCCGAGAGCGAGTGGCCAGCCTGATCCGCTCCGAGTACACCAGTGGGATAGACGGGGAGTCCAAGTCCAAAAAGAAGAGGAAGAAGAAGAAAGCAAATGTAGAAGATGAGCTGACAGAAGGATGAAAGACGTAGGGAAGCAAAGTAGCTGAAAACTCACAGACTGATGGGTGGAGGTTTGGAGTTACAGGTGTTCAAACCCACTGCCGGATATTTTTGCCTTTAACATGACAAAGCTCCATGAACCTCACCGTCCTCATCATCTTCATCACCAAGTGCCAGAAGAGGAGCTGAGTTGCGCTGTGTGGAAGGTTTGCTCATTCGGAAATGTTTGGATTTATAAATGTGTAAGGCTTTTTTGCATTACTGGAGCTGTAAGAGGTGTTGGATAAATTGTGAAATAAAACAGTTGTAAATTTGTACAGATTTGTGTTTCTTGAATGCGTCGTGTGACATTGAATGCGTCCTAGATTTGAGGACCAGGTATAAAAATGTTCTAATATATAAAATATTTGCGAAATTTAATGTATTTTTGTCAGTTCCTGATTAAAATTACACAGATATATCAAAACGAAAAAAGAAGTCCTCTAATTGCCTATAGAAGCTGAGTAAAGGATCTGGTTTATCGACAACCGTTTTTTTAAAAATTATTATTATTATTTGCTTATATATATATATATATGTGTATATATTTCTTTTGTGGGCTGCAGTGTCTAAACTCTGAAGGGGAGGGAGTGTATAGGGTGTAGAGGTTGTGTGTGTGTAGGGTGTATCGGGTGTGTTTGTGTGCGCGCGCGCGCGTGGGTTTTTATAGGGTGTATAGGTTTTGTGTGTGTGTGTGTATGTGTATAGAGTGTATAGGTTTTGTGTGTGCACGCGCGTGAGTGTATAGAGTGTAAAGGTTTTGTGTGTGTGTGTGTGTGTGTGTGTGTGTATAGAGTGTATAGGTTTTGTGTGTGTGTGCGCGCGCGTGAGTGTATAGAGTGTATAGGTTTTGTGTGTGTGTGTGTGTGTGTGTGTGTATAGAGTGTATAGGTTTTGTGTGTGTGCACGCGTGAGTGTATAGAGTGTATAGGTTTTGTGTGTGTGTGTATAGAGTGTATAGGTTTTGTGTGTGTGTGTGTGTGTGTGTGTGAGTGAGTGTATAGGTTTTGTGTGTGTGTGTGTGTGTGTGTGTGTGTGTTTGGCACGGCGGAGAGGCCTCGGTTTCGCTCACCAGCTGCTCCTGCCTTTAGTCCAGCCCGGTGCCGCTCAGCAGCTGTTTAGCAGCGGCTCTGATGCGACACGAAAAAACTGCTGACGCGCCACAACCCGCTCCGACTTCTATACTCCTCACTGTATCCCCTTAACACTGGAGCTGTTGTGCAGTTTTACATACTAGCTATTTAGCAGCATGTGCAGAAGTCGCTGATCTGACTGTTATCTGCATACAGAGGCGTGTTTCTCGTTCCTGAACACTTCTGATGTTATGCACGTCGTTTTCGAGCCTCTGATTTTTTTTTTGTAACTTCTGATAATAAATGAAGATGGAATGACCATAAATAAATTGGACTAAATTAGGCTACTTGGTCAAAGACAGATTCTCATTTCCGATATGTTCAAGTAACCGACTCAACAAACTTGAAAACTACCTTTTACAAAAAACATCTAATTTCTGTTTAAAACATAATTATTTAAACAAACAAACAAACAAACAAATAAATAAATATGACTAACCTTATTACCCTAAACTAACCCCCCAAACACACACACACACAGACAACATATTCACAAACAACACGAAGTATCCCGAGTATCATTTACCATATAATTTTATTTATATTTTTTTTTATAAAAAAAAAAAAAAAAAAAAACTTTTGGCGTCAACAAAACAGTTAATAAACTACTGACATCCACGACACAGTGACAAACAATTTTGGAAGTATTATGCCTTCAGAGGCATCTTTATATCTGGTAGCCCCCGCAAAAAATAATTTAAAAGAGAAAATAATAATAATCATCATCATAATAATAATCATAATAATAATCATAATAACAATAACAATAATAACAATAATGGCAAATTTACTAGTATGGGGGAATATTAGTAAAAATGTATAAATGTATGTTATGTTAATGGATTGTCCTAACTTCATTTTATTATTATTATTATTATTATTATTATTATTATTATTATTATTATTATTATTATTATTTTTATTATTTACACATTCCTATTCCTATAGCTTTTTTTTCGTTATTATTTTAAATTATTTGGCTGACAGTTTCTGGCAATCAGACAGCTGAAATCTGATTTTTTTTGGTTTGTCGGACCATCAGTTCTGCCACTACAGCCGCATTTGTGTTCAGGAGCGGCGCGCGGCTTCAGCAGCCAATCAGAAGGCTTCATTTCACCTCTGAGAGAACTTTATACAAACTTTGCAAGCGAGTTTGTCCAGTGGATTATTTTAAGAGACGCGCATAACGTTCTTCTGGACGTGCGCCATTACGCGTCCTCCTGTTGTCCGGCTGTGAACCGCAGCTCACGTTGTCCTTCCTGGGGATCCTGAGCCGTTCACCGCTGCGGTGTGGGTCTGGGTAACGCGGCAGAGAGCGTGGACATGTGCGTGGACAGATGCGGGGACAGCTGGGGCTCCGCTCCACCCTGCAGCAGAACTCGGGGTACGAGCGGCCTCTGGAGAGCCGGAGGTGCCGCGGTGGCGCTTCTGTATAAATACAGTCCCGCTCCCGGGTCCAGACTGGACATCAGGCTCTGTGGGTAAAAGTATGGCGACGGGAACATTCTCTGAAGAGCAGAGTAGTTTCCTGCTTCGGCTAGGAGCTCCAAACCAACTGCCGTCTGTCGCTTCCACTTTGTCCTTGATGATAAAAAAAAAAAGAACAACGTTAATATTAATATTGGTGTATTTTTTTAACGCTTTACGCAGGAGTTATAAGTTAAACAGTAAAGTAAAGACTAGTTTTAACTATTATAGGACAGCACAGTATAAATGTTCATCTCTGCATGCGTTAGGTTTTTGTATAGCATGTGTAAACCCATCCATCACTCAGCAAAGAGCCATTTTCTGATAAATAATTCATCATTCTAGCAATTGTGTAATTACAGCTTGGCGGCTTAATTATTAATACGCACGCAGTAATTTATAATTCATGCCCAAATATGTGGGTTCCTACTGTAGCCTATGAGTTCGGTTTATACAAATGTTACAGCAGGGAAAAAAAATAAAAATTTCATGGGATTTTTTTTTTTTTACAAGAAATTCTAAGTTGTTATAATGCACTGATTTATAGCCTGTATTTATATCCGACAATTACTCTTTTGCGCCGACAGTTCTTTTACAAGCCGCGCACTGGTTTATATTCACAAGCAGGCTACATGCACGACTTTCTCATGTTGCTGACCTGCGGTTCTGGTACCAGGTCTTGACCTGCGTGTCGGTGAGGTTGAGGGAGGCCGCGAGCTCCATGCGGTCCTGCACACTCAGGTACTTCTGGCGCTCAAAGCTGCGCTCGAGCTGCGCGAGCTGGTGGTCGGTGAAGGCCGTGCGTGCTTTGCGGGGCTTCTTCAGCCGTGAGGATGGACTCTGTCTACTGCTGGAGATTTCCCGTTCTGGCTCATCTTTGGCTGCGAGAGAGAGAGAAAAAAAAAAAAAGATGACAACTTTACATTTCGGAAAAAATAACCTAAAAAAATTCTCATTTTAATAACTGGGTTTGATAGCGCAGTCGCTTTTACAGCCAGGTTCTCTGGTCGGTGTGTTTGTATTTGTATTTGTATTTTTTTTTTTTTACTTTTTTGATAACTAAATTATTTTGATGTCTCGAGTAAAAAAGTCGGATTTGGAAAAGCAAACAATAATCCACTTAATTGGGTGTCAGGGGGAAGAGGAGCTCAGACAGGCTACAGAGTCTGCAGTACAGAGCTCAGAGTTACTCATCTGATCACCAGCCGGACAGTCAGCAGCCCAGAAATGGCAGTGCTGACAAAAAGGTGGACTATATCATTTCATCTCCGTTAAATAAATAAATAAATAATGAAATAATGAAATAATGAAATATTGAAATAATGTGTGTGTTATTTAAACGCATTTATATGAATAATTAATAAATAAATAAATTATACGCAACTAAGTTAACTATAATTCTAACCATAACTGTTTAACAGGCAGTATTTTATATTCAAGTTTATAACACATGTGAGCTGAATTTTTGTGCTTTTCTGTTAAGGAAATGGAGATGTCAAGGAGATGCATTTCAAATATAAGCTATACATGTGTAAATAAGCTATTCTAAATAAAATAAAATAAAATAAAATAAAATAAAAACCCTTTGGCGGTTCATAAGAAAATCAAATTTTGTTTTAACCACCATGCAGGAGGCGTTTTTAAGGATTCTGAGAAAACCTGAAAAGATGCTCCAGTAAGATTTTGTGTTTCTTACAAAATAAATCCACATAAACCTTTGATTAGGCTTTAAACTGCATTACTTTTCAGAGGGTTCTTCTAAAAATACACCTCTGATACAGAATGCACAATAACTAATATAGCTCCTTATTGCTTGATAGGGCTAATAAAAACTTACTTATCAAATACTTACACGATATGGAATTAATGTGGATTATGATGACGTAAATAAATAGAAATTACACATACACGCAGCATTATTTAAATTGCTCATGTATATTTCTCTAATGTAATAATTATTGATCAAACATTATAATGAAGTATTTCCGGTCTTTAAGCTATGCTGCTGTCTCTTACCCCTGTATTCGCTATCCGATGATGAGTTGCTGTGCAGTCTGTCAGTGTAGTCCTCGGTCTCGCGCGCCGAGTCTCCGCTGTTGGTGTACGGCGCGCACGCGGCGAGCGGCCTGCAGTCCGCCAGAATGTCCCGGATTAAAAAAGAGGAGGTGACTGTCCTCGGCTGAGACATCACTAACGGAGACTCGGGGTCAGACTCTCGCCTCGGGGACGGTGGAGACGAGCAGTCACTGTCCAGCTCTGAGCGCGGGCTGGAGGCCGGAGAGCGGCAGTCTCCCGTTAAAGCGCGTGCTGTGGAGACGCGCGGACTCGTGGGTCTGTGCGAGAGCAAAGAGTCGATCCCAAAACTTGAGCCGTTTGTTGGCACTTCCATTGTACAGTAAATACAGCGAGGAGAGAGAAACGAAACAGTGCTTTCACACGAGCATTTGTGCATCAAGTGACGGGCAAAGTGTACTGAGGTGGATGGATTTATCCTCTTCTTGCCATTTCTTCTAGAGAAATCTTTCAGATAAAAATTAGTTTCCAAAATCCCAATAAATACAAGGTTAACGACTTTCTCCTAAACTGTTCAGATCCGAGGAATACAAGTGCTGTTTATGAGTAAAGTCAGGCGCAGTTCCACAAACCGATCTGCGCGAGCCCGAACCGGAACAGCATGATGCTTTCAGCACCACGGACAGGTACACAGGTACCGCACCGGCGCGCGCTGATGCCGCAAATCGACAGAACCAAATCCCCGAAACCGTCGATAGCTATGTCAGGGCAAAAGTGCCATGCAAGTCGTGTAGCGAGGGAAGTTCAAACTTCTGCGTGGACTGAACCAGTGTAATAGCGCACGAGAAGAGGCGGCGATCGCTCAGGACCTCCGGTGACATCCTTTCTTAAAGAGAACAGCCAATGGCAGAAGAGAAGGATGAGTTTAAGGGTGTCCGTTACGCGCGTGTCCGAAGCGCCACGTCCCGATTGGCTGTTTCTTTCTTTTCTTTTTTTTTCTTTATTTTTTTTTTTTTGGGTGGGTGTAGGGTAACTGATAATATAGGCTTATATGTTGAGGGAGGGGTAGTTTTCCCTTTACGAGAAACACACACACACACACACACACACACACACACAGGGTGCGAATTTTCGGATGCTTTGTAAAGGACTGACCCTCCTAACTGAAAGTAAAGTAAAGACACGAGGATGGACGGCTTCTTTAAAATGTCAGGGACAAAATAATTTAAGTAGAAATAGAAAATATTAAAATATGTTTTCAGTTTTCAGCAGTAAGAGACTTCATGCACAGTTTTAAACACTCCTACAACATACTGTACCATTTATAAATTAAAGATTGATTCATTGATTATGAACTAAAACTGTAAGTAGGTTAAAAAAAAAAAAAAAAAAAAAAAAAAAAAAGAAAAGAAAAAACACTGACTTCACCCCCTGCCCCACCAAGCTCTGGTCAAAGTGAGAAAGAAAGGAAGGAAGAAAGGAAGACTTCAGTGGAAAAACATGAAGAATTTCCTAATTTCCTGACAGATAAGTGATGACTGTTGAGCTGCATAATTTAATCACAATGATTAAATTTAACAGTAGGCTAAGACCTTTAAAAATGTTTAAAAATATATACGCTAACGCTAAAATACGCTAAAATTAATCATGACTTCATATAAAATTCTTTGAATTTGAATAATTTAAGAAAAGGTATGACATCTAAGATCGCCTCTAACCCTATCCGTAATCTGAGTAGTCACAGAAATTGAGCAGTGTGAAATGTTTGAAAAATGAATCATTTTAATAAGTGAGGGAATACTGAAATAAAAACAAAAATGACTCAACAGTTTAAGCAACAATTTATTGCATAAATTTTGCACTGAGAGCTGTGGTGTTGACTCAGGACCAAAATTTCACATCGCGCTCATCAATATGGACAATATGAGCTGGAATCACTAACTGTGTCTCCATTTCCAGACTGTTAGACAAAAAAACTGGATAAACTGGGAGATTATATGGATAATAATCGGCCTGTCAGTCCACAGTGTAAGTGCCCTGTCCCAGCAGCCCTCGTCTGGCTACCGAGTCCATGTAGTGTGCAGCCATGGCCTTCTTTCGCGCTTCAGGATCTCGGAAGGTGTCCAGAGCTGGTCCAATCTGCAGGAGGTGGAAAAGAAATAATCACATGACACATGAGTATAAACCCAGCATAGCAGAGTGAGGTCCATGCAACATGCTACTGTATGGCTTGTCTGGTTGTCCTAGACGTGGTACACTAAATTGGATTGTCAGTAAGGATTCTCGTGAAAAACAAGTCTCTTGGCTTGTCAGGGGATAACAAACTTTTTGCTGTGCAGATGTTCAGTATAGTGCTGGCTGCTACTTTTATAACAGCAGACAGGTTCAGGGGAAGTCTTGGCTGAAACATGTTCTTTGTACAATATGTATGTATGTGTGTGTGTGTATGTGGTAGCTTGGCTGGTGGCAGGTGGGACACCACAAGAGCCTGATGAGCTGCAGTCATGGTGGTTTGGGTGCTGCTGAGTGAGAGACAAAAAGGTATAATATACACTCACCAGCTACGTTAATAGGAACACCCTTGCACATTCACGCAATTACTCAATCAGCCAATTATGTGGCAGCAGCACAATGCATAAAATCATTCAGATACAGGTCAAGAGCTTCAGTTACTGTTCACATCAAACATCAGAATGGGGAAAATGTGATGTCCACGACCTGACTGTGCCAGAGCCACTGATCTCCTGGCATCATCATGCATAACAGTCTCTAGAGTTTACAAAGAATGGTACGAAATGCGAAAAAAAAAGCAAAAAAAAAAAAAGCATCCAGTCAGCGGCAGTTCTGCAGGTGGAAATGGCTTGTTGATGAGAGAGGTCAGAGAAGAATGGCCAGGAAGACAACTCAAATAACTCAAATGACTCATCGAACCTTGTGGTTACAGTGGCCACAGGCTCACCACGACTGGACAGATGGAGAACTGCTCACTCTCGGTAAGCCTTTTGTACTGTAATATAATAATTGTCTGCTTTGGATGCCATTCAAGACTGGGTTAGTTTTTAATAAAAATATTCAGGATGATAGAAACAAGTCATTAAAGGTGGAAAATGCTCCACACAAGCACTTATTTCAGTAAAACAGCCTGAATACTGTCAAGGAGGCAACAGAAAACTGCTTGCTAGTGTAGCACATTTAGTTGAGAAATGTCTCAAACACCAGACCTGTCAGTCCAGAGTATATTATTCTATTCTCCTATTCTCCTACATGTTAAAAGCTAGCTTATATTTGTAACACATCTTTACATTGATAGATGCTTCAAACGCTGCAAACATTGCTTCACTAAGCTTTTTATCAAATCTAAGGAAACAGCTTGTTCAAAGGAGGCAAAAACGTCACTGCATCACTATGGTTTATTTATATAATTTCCTTGTTTGTCGTTTCTTCTTGCTTTATTTTGTATGAAATCCCTTCGTCTCTCTCTCAAACACTTTTGGCACTTCAGTACGTTTTTTTTTTTTTTTTTTGAATTACAGAGAAAGAACATGCGTCCTACCAAAGGCAGAACGAGAGGCGTGAAGGAGAACTGCAACACAAACAAACAGATGATGGAGGGGAAGCAGAAAAAAAACGCTGCACAGAGGAGATGCAAACGTCGAACCCCGAGCCATCGGGAGCACGAGCTGACAGGCCATAATGAGCGGAGGTAAATCTTTTATAAGGTTAACGTTCCCTCCTCACCGTCAGCTGTCATACAAGGCAGAATTTAGCGCAGTGAAAACAAGATGCATGATACCCCACACCCCCCCAATCCTCAATCCCCAACACACTCATTAGAGCCGACTGAGGCTGGACGACAGGACGGGGGAGACCGCGTGCACCCAGCCACGGGATGTGTGGGTAAGTTTCAGAGAAGATGCATGCAGACAGGATGGGATGAAGGTGAGATGAAAGCAATGGAGAATAGAGGTGTAGGGTGGCAGACAAGAGATAGGGTGGGCATGCATATGTATGTGGGGGAAAAAAAAAAAGGAGTGTGTATGTTTTGTAAGCACGTGTGTGCTTAGCATGTGTGTGTGGGAGCCGGGTAGCTCGGCAGGAGTCTGATTCCCTCATAATTGGAAGCACTGGGTATTGTCAATGGAGGATTTTCAAGCTTCACCGGCAGCCAGAGCTGTCAGGATGATCGGCCGCACGACAGCGCAAAAGACCAATGGAAGAAGAACACTTTTGATTTAATTGGTGGCTTGAGCCGGGCTGATGATAGGGAGGGTGAGAGAGAGCTGGACTACTACACTGGATGTGTGTGTGTGTGTTGTAACAGAATCTGGAAAGAAATCATTACTTTCAATGCTGATTTTCCTCCCATGCATCCTCTGACCCCAAGCTGTCTTGTCAAACACACACACACACACACACACACACACACACACACACACACACACACATAGGCGATAAAGTCATTATGCATTTATCCAGGCTTTGCCTCCTTCAAATCCAGGCTTGTGTATATAAATGAAACATTGAGAGCAGCTAAACTAAGGCTTATCGTCACCGTCACCGATACACACCCCTCTTAACTGGGCAAACTGATCAAATAGGATTAGATATCGATATTTTCTTGGCTGTCAGAGATCAGCACACCTCCTGAATCGCTGGTCAAAGAAGGAAAAGGCTGAGTGAGTGCTGAGTGTCCTACCTGCTGGAAGCGGGGCAGTTTCCACGTGGATGGTGGTTTCTCCAGAGGATGACTCTTGCGGAGGAGGGTGGTACGGGTGTCCTGGATCCTCGCAAGCTGAAACTGTGAGGAAGAAACAAAGTAGATAGATATACAACCTGACAAATCAGATAATATGCACAAAGAGAAGGCTGAGAAATGTAACATGATAGCTCACTGCATTACATCTCGAGAGCATCATAAGATCTGTTTCCGTACCAATTTCCTTCTTCTTCCTTTTTTAATTAAATTAAAAAAATGATTGCTTTGTATAGACTCCGCTGTAAAAAATGCTGCACTTCATTGTCATAATCTATCTACTTTCAGTCTTTTGTTCTTTTTTCTTTTTCTTACATCTCTTTTTAATCTAGAAGCTTTTTAAAGATTTTATGTTATTAATCTTTCAAATGTCTTTTATGCCTATGTATTTGTAAAGCTCTTTAAATGTCCTCAGTGTATAACAGGAGCCATGTAAATAAACCTGCCTTGCCTTAATATACTTTAAGAATCTAACCACTGTTCTGTTCTTAGTGCTATAACTACAGTACCTTGCATAAGTATTCACGCCCCCCTTGGACTTTTCTGCATTTTATAGTGTTACAGCCTGGAACAGAAATGGATTCCAATGGAATTTTATGTCATGAATCTACATAAAACAGCTCATAATACTGAAATGGAGGGAAAAATCAGTATAGTCCTCAAAAGTATTTACAATAAAAAAAAAAGGGGTGACTCTATAAGTATTTACCCCCATTGCTGTAAAACCCCTAAATTAGCTCTGGTGCCATCAGAAGTCACACAGTTGGTTACATGGAATTAATCTGTGTGTAGATAAAGCGTCAAGTTATCCGAGTTTGTTAAAGAACATACCTAAGCAAACAGAATTATGAAGATCATGAAGCTATCAAAACAAGTCCAGGAGAAAGTTCTGGAAAAGTATCAATCAGGGTTTGGTCCCAAACTGTGAACCACCCCACAGAGCACAGTTAAAAACAGGAAAGAACATGGCATAACCATGATTCTGCTTAGAGGGGATTAGTCAGAGGAGTAACTACTTCAGTATTATGGTTTTTTTTGTGTAGATTCATGACGAATATAATCCATTTAAATTCCGGGTTGTTACACTACAAAATGTGGAAATGTTCATGAGGTGTGAATACTTACGCAAGTTACTGTATTTGCGATGTCTTCATCATTGTATACCGTCATCCCCCTGAAGTTGATATACATTGCCATGATATTACCTTCTTATTCTGGTGCTCCAGCAGCGCTCTGTCTTTGGCCTGTTGCTCCTCCAGCCACCTCTGGCCATACTTGTACTCCAACAATGCTGAGATCGGAGTGGAAGGCCTGCAGAGGATAAATAAATGTGTTTTCAGTTGATCATAGCATCCTTTCCATCCTTCCTTTATTTTTTATGCCCATCTACCCGTAAGCGACATCTTACGGCATGCCACAGCTGAGTAATTGGGGCCTGTGATATATCTTAATTATGATCTCTGGTAAGATGCCGATCTCGGCTCCACCTCCTGCTGTTCATTTTATTGCATCATTAGTACACACCACATGTCTCAGTGAGCGCTAGATAAACATCCTGATGACTTTGGACAGAGATGGCAAAGAAAACTCCAGGCCACAGTTTCATCCAAAGATGGAAAATACTGCCAAACACTGGCTAAGAAGGGTATGGTTTTTTTTTTGTTTTGTTTTTTTTTGCTGCTACCTTTTTGATACCCTCAACTCTTTGGTGTCCAATGTTAGGAGCAGTGTGATGAGCACACTGTGATGAAGGCTTCTGTAGCTACACGAGTCTACATTTGAATATGTGATATATTTGATAGAAGGGACATGCAGGGATGTTCAGGCAAAACAGCAGTCCAAATATTTAGATAGATTACATTTTTATTTGTTTTACTTAGCTATACTTACATCTGTTGATCTTAGAAATATATTATTTACAAGAAACAAGTAACAGTGGAGCTGAGTAAGGTTATGAAGCAAAGCAAACATTCCTGATGATATCTGCGATATACTCACAAGAATGTATCATCATAATCCGGATTTTGTGTTATATCATCATATTGCCCAGCTCTATTTTTTTTTTTTTAATATTTAAATGTTTCAAAGGGCAACATCCAGTGGTAAGCTAGTAACTTAGACTTTCCCCTGTGTGTGTGTGTGTGTACGGTTCTGCATTATATATGTGAATATACAGCATGTATACTGTGTATTCTGCATTATACATGTAGAGCGTACAAGTAAATATGGCTGGGACGACACTCTGCTTGCACCGTAGTGCTGCCTCATTAGGGCTGACCTTGGCATTGGTGAGTAGCATTTGATGGATAGAGAACAGGACCAAACAAGTCCCTGAGGAGCCATGATCTTATCTTTTATTGCTCCATCCTTTCCTCCAGACTGAACAGACACACGCCGGCCGCTCTCACACCCCATGCATCAAGCGTGGAATAAATCTGACACAGAGTAATGTGTGCATGTGTGTGTGTGTGTGTGTGTGTGAGAGAGAGAGAGACTGAGTTCATGTGCGTTATTATTTTTGAATAATTCAGCTCCACTGCAACACCTATGTGTTAGAGGAGGAAAAAGTGAAGGAAGATTTATAGGGAGAGGGAGCTCGAGGCAGCGCTCACTCTGCTAGCTGCTGTGATAACCCTGCTTTAGCTCTAACTACAACCCTCGTGGCGTATCTCTGCACACATTCACAGTCAGATGTCTTCCACTGTAGATTTTTCTCTTTCCTCTTTCCGAAAACACACCTGCCCTCTAAACTACTTCTCTCTTTCAGTCTCCCGACTCAGAAGGTATCCTAGGAGCACTTTTACACACTATGAACACTCACTTGCCCTTGGTCTCCAGACAGGATACTGATAATATGCATAGTGAAGCAGTTCCCAAGATAACCATCTGACCTCTTATGCTCAGAGCTGAAAACAGTCTGCGTGTGTCAAAATGAGTCAAAATGAGATCTATTAGCAGTGTAGTGATCATTTGCCAAAGTTTATTTCTCTTTTTAAATGCCTGTTTCTGTCTGCTTTATAAGGCAGCATTACAATTATCATACAATTTATCACACAATTCAGTATTTCAGTGGGTTTTTTTTTTTTTTTGGTTCTTCTGAAACTCATACCGTGTAGGAAGGCCGAATGTGATGTCCCGTGGTAGTCGTACTGGAGAAGACCTGAAGCTTTTGGAAGCGGCTGGGCACCTGATGTCATGAGAGGCACGGTACTGCTGCAGCTCTTTGGCTGTGACCAGACCAGACTTTACACTTTCACGATTCAGCGCCACAAAATCCTGCTCTGCCTTCCTGTACTGCGCAGAGCTGGAGAAGGACAGAGAAGGAGTGTGCCAGCTGGAAAGGGCTGAGAGCAGACAGACACAAGCCAGAGATCAGCAGAGGAGCAAACATACACTGGATAAATAATGCTACATGTACTCACAGTTTGGAGACCCAGACTGGATACAAAGGTCTCTCATGGTGAAATGGATGATGTTAAATAAAATTTGAATGATTTTTTTTTCTCATTAAGCCTAACCCCAGTTTCCACCCATGTACACAAAGCTCCGCTCCCAAAACCATACCATGGTTCAACTAGAGTTAGCATTAGCAAGCACTGTCATGACATCCCTTTCAAGTGCATTCAGACATTCAACTACTTGAAATCCAATTTACAACTCCATAAACATGCAACATCTCCTCATGATGATTTATGAGGATGTGAAGGGGTGTTTCGGGGCGTGTCTATAAAATGACTGACAAGATCCAAATACAAACAAACATTCAGGACTAGAAGACAGGATTCCAAACTATGTTTTTTTTTTTCTCCAGTTATATAATACACTTCTTCTAAGACAATAGCTTAAACTATTATTATTTTTATCATTTCTACATCATTTTCCACATTATCTGTATTAGTCAGAAATGAAAAATGTTGACTATTGCATCTGTATGGTCAATGTTTATTAAACTACATGAGATCTACATACACCCTTTATAAACAAAAAGACTGTCTTTTCATCTCCCACCTCCCAAAAATATGCACTTATATGGATTGGCTGCTATAAATCCAGGGTGTATTCCCAGTGTTCCCAGTAAAGTCCCGGGATCGATCAATAAAGCACTTACTGAAGGTAAATGAATTAAAAGTCCTACATCTTATTATTTTCAGACATTTTTTGTATTACTCACGAGTGTCTATGAAAAACATTTCAAATTATTTCTACTCTTAAAATGCATTTTAAATGAATACACTCATAGACCAATCACAGTAATTATTCATATGAACATCTTTGTAGATAAAGTCAGTGATTTTAATCCATTTGTAAAATTAGGGAGAGTTTTTGTCACAGCTGAACTGAAGAAACTACAAAAGTACAAAATTCCCATGTTCTCCGTTTTGTTGCAACTCTTTATGGTTAAAAAAAACCCACTAAAACAGAGGAACATCCATTTCCACTATATATGCATTTTATTGTTCAGGCAGCATTATGGATTTGTTTTTTTTTTTTGTTTGTTTGTTGTTTGGCATTTAAGTTTGAAAAGAAACAGTTAAAGACCCTCAGGGTCCATTTTATCACCTACCCTCTGCTGCTCCACCATCTTGGAGGTTGGTCACTGCACCGTAAACAAAATCTGGTCCTGGATAGGACAGTCCTCTGGATTTGGTCTTCCCAAGTTTAGGCTATAGATAATAAGAAGAAAAAAGAAAAAAGAGGGCTCCTTTGTGTTTACTGCGTTACTGGAAGGGTACAAGTTCAAATCCAGGTACCGCAAATCTAACGCTATTCAGGCTGTTAACAATCAACTGCTCAGCTCCATTTTAAGTCACTTTGGATGAAAGCATCTCCTACATTGATAAATGTAAATACTAGGGAGTAAAAATATCATATAATATTTCAAAGCATTTCAGTGATACTTGATATATAGTACAGTATATCGCAATATATGGGTTTGTTAACAAGCTACCAGCAGAACAGACAAACAGCTCTATTGTACAAAGATCACACTTTTGAATCCATAAGATGCCACAGCCATCTGTGGTCTGGAGCCTAGGGAGCAATACTTTCTCTAATACTTTCTCTCCCCTGTCAATCAGAGCAACACTAGCCAATCGTGGGCAACTCATGTATGTGGAAGAGGGTAGATAGCACTCTCCTTCGAGTGTGTTATGCTGCCCTGTGACAAAGTATGAGCAGCAGTTTGAAAAGATGTGGTTGGTTGGCTTCAAGTATCTCGGAGGAAGCACATATTAGCCTTCACACTCTCGTGTTGATAGCTGTCATATGATAGAGGAAAGCTGGCTGGTGGGTGGCAATTGGCAGGTGACCAAATTAGGGAGAAAACGGGGGATGGGGTAATCAGTGAACACTCTTATAAATTTTAAACATTCAAAAATAATTTGGAATTATTTTTTTTTAAAAAATCAAAATTTACAGTATACCTCAGAAAAATGTACTTTGCTACACATTATTATGATATTATTGATATTATATTGTTATAATACCCCACCCTACTCCATACTTCTGTTTTTTTATCTGAAAACTGTGAATCAGTGTCAGTGTATTATAGTTCTGACTCCACCAAACTGTAAAACGCACAAAAGCATACGCTACAGGAAATGTAAGAGACATTGATTACCATTTAAATTCCCGAACAACTATGATCAGCACCTGTTCAAATATTTCAGCTGAACTTGACTAAAGTAGGTGAATATGATAGATCCTCAGTCAAGAACATGCAGGACTCAATCTGCATTCCTAACAGGTTGTAGTCCACTTCCATCACATAATGCATGATTTACAAAACAAGACTCGTACCTACAAGGCAATTGAGAAGTATAAAGCAGGAGAAAGGAACAGCATGAGGCTGTCATTGAGAATCTACAGGAGCTGATTGCTTGGCAGAGCTACTGACTGCTGTTCTGTTGATATTCAAAGTAAAACACCTTAAGGCCTTGTTTTAAGAGAGATGTACTATAGATTAGATATCAAAACTGCAGCAAGGATGACAACCGAATTGCTGGCGAGTGAGCACAGAGTAACTTATGTTATCTGAGGTTTGCAGTAAAAGAACACTTTGATCCGGTGTTTCTTTATCATACTGTAACATGAACAATCTAGTTTATAGGGTAGCATGCAAGCACGTCAATCATGATTCAAAATTGTGAATTTGTTTGTGCTTTTGTGGAAGACAAAGCTCTGCTATATGAGACTATAAAAGTATAAGAGGGTTCATCAATCTGTCCTGAACACGAAACTGATTTAAAAAAAAAAAAAACTGCTGTATTCCCAGCTGTTTTCAGTTTAGCTATCTATGTGTGAAAATGGATTAGATAGCACTGGACCCCCCACAAATGATCCTCAATCCTCGATTTTGAGAATACCCCTACTGTAGATCATATAAAGATAATGGTGACCGCCGGATAGTGACCAAAAGCCACAGGACCTCCAGACATTTTCTGATTCGCACCCAGTCTGACCTGTCCGGAACCTTTGGTTAACATCTTTGCTGAAACACATTTAAATCTTTCTCCAATCTTAAAAGGCCTATCTTGTGGGTCTGCACCACTGTGCTGTGCTTGGCCATCCCTTTAATCCTCTCAGCAATTTCAATCTGCAGATTGTTTTGGAGGGATCATTTAGAGATGCTTGAAGGAACGTGTTGACTGCTGGCGCAAAACGGCTAATCGGACCCCTCCGAACATTATTGTCCCCTTTCAGGACCAATAAAGGCCTTGAAAGAGAAGGGGACAACAAAAAAGGCAAATCAGGAGGGGGATTATGTTAAGCAAAAGCTCCTTTTATATTCTCATTTACTGGTGATCTGTCCCTTTATTGTGTTTTGATTAACCAGGCATGGACCTGCTGAAAAAGAGGGGAGAATGGAACTGCTCCACAAGTGGGGTCAGTGGGAGCATATTATTCACACAGTCTTAAAGGGACAGAGAATAGGGCACATAATCATCCCTTAGTGAAGACACCCCTTCTGTCTATCCTCAGTCTATTCCCTCGCGCTGGTTTTAATTTTGCCACGCCTTTGTCCCAGTCTTGCTCGTGTATGCTTTTAGGATTTGGCTCAGCTGAGCTTAGCTTAGCGCTGACCCTAAGAGTTTATCTGTGCAGTCTATGGTCACATCACTCTCCCACACACGCACACACACACATTCATGTCCTCATATTGGCCTATCTTTACACAGGCTGTCTCTTTCAGATGACATCTGTGACTGTCTAAGCAAGATTTAGACATTTAGACGGTCATAATCAGCCAGTGTGCGGACTCCAGACTGCTGTGTGTCTTTTTATTACCAGCCTCAGCCTATAATCTAATTTACTATCACGTATGGGCTTATTTCCCTTATTAATTAGGCCCATTTTGTCAAACACTTAAAACTAGTGGACCCTTTACAGGTAAACAGTTCATTCACTTCATTTAGTTCTGGAAATAAAATGATTGGCTGGCATATTTATTTTGTGGAGGACTTGACCTTATCACTGCAAAAAAAGATGTAAAGCATGTAAAAACTTCTTAAATATAGGTGAATTGTATTCTAATGAATGATAATATTGCTTTTGCTAGAAATACAGTAAATGTCTAATTGACAATAGACAAAAGACAAGTTCTTAACTTTAAAATATTAAATTTAATTAATTAACTTAAAATTAAAAAAAGAAAAGTCTAGAAATAGGTTTAATAAGCTCATTTTTGTATTATAATAATCTCATGAAAATTATTAGATACATTTGCCTAAATTCAAGATGTGAATGAGTGTGTAAGCATGTGTGTGTATGTGTGTGTGTGTGTGTGTGTGTGTGTGTGGGATGGGTGTGAATTCTCCCTCCAAGAGCCAACATTCCAGAAAGTCTCTGGCTCCACTGTGACCCTGACCAGGATACAGTGGTTACTGAAGATGAATGAATGAACGAGTGAACAAAGTATAGAGTCGTGTATTTTAAACATTGTCTGGTGGAACATCTGCCCTTAGGCTTCTAAGTAAACACGATATACTTTTCTCAGTCCAGGGAATGTCAAAATGACAGTATAGATGTTTCATTCATTGATTCATCTTAAGTAAGCAAGTGCTTTATCCTAGTCAGGGTCGCGATCATCGGATCCAAAGCCAACCCCGCTAATTCTGGGTGCAAGGTGAGAGAACACAACCTGAATGGTACGCCAGTCCAGGACGGGGCACCATATACACACATTCACACAGTCATTAACATCTAGGAGCAATTAAGTGTAGCCAGTCTGCCTATTAGCATGCTTTTGGGAAGTGGGAAAAAACCAGAGAACCCAGAGGAAACCCACACGGGGTTTTCATGAGGAGAACATGCAAAACTCATAGGCAGTAACCTGAGTTCAGGATCGAACTGGGGACCCTGGAGCTGTGAGGCAGCATTACTACCCACTAAGTAAATAACTAACTAGCTAGATGATCCTAAGATTCGACACACAGTGAGCCATGAGCCAGCGTCTAGATTATGTGGTTTTTGGAAAGAAGGCCTCCGAAATGTGCCTAGTTTCTGAAGTCGCAAAGTTTGGTTTAATCCGTTCAGTTATTGCCCCTGAAGCCCCTCATCTCGTCTGACTCCTCCCTGACAGACAGGCACCAGGAATTTCTTTTCCCGAGTCCCACACTGAGATGAGGAGTCGATGGTGATGATTAGAAGATAATGGCGAGTAATGCGTCCCGATCTGTCTGCGCTCATTCAGATCAGCGCCATCTGGTGCCTGGCCAGAGCACAGCAGGCTTAAACCTAATCTCCAGCTCTCCCTCAGTAAAAGGGGAATACTCTGTGTATTTCTTTGCATTACAAATGATAAATCTTATCTTTATATGAGAAATCATCATTGTATGGAGTTGTTTGGTTTCTCTTTTGTTTCTCTTTTACAGTCCATAAAAATTAGCACAAAGATATAAGAATATAGGGTGGTTATAGATTCAGCGATTATATACCAATCTATTATCACGTGCCAGCACAAAGGCATTCAAATCTTACTTTTATTTCAAACAGTATTAATCATCTAGGCACAAGGAGCCAGTGTCAATCCATTTTTTTTTTTTTTTAAATATAGGCCCACATTTATTCACACACATGAAACTATCAGGTTTTTCCATTATCAAAATGGTAAAATCTCTGAAATCTTCATAGCAATCTATTCAACCCCAGCAATCCCCAAACACACACAGATGTATACACACAGACACACACACACACGAACGCGCACGAACACATGCACGCACCTTCTTTCCCTTTAAAATGCACACCCTTCCTATTATGAGTTGCTAATCCTGCAGCTCTGGGCATAACTGATGAGATGCTTCCAAATACAAGAGCAGCTAATTGGCATCATGTGTCTGGGTTACCTCTTGCAGTAAAAATGAGTATATAATGCATAATATCTGTCTTTAACTTATACAGTTTAAGGCAAAAACTCTGTTAAATTAGCTAAAAAAAAATTATAGATGTATATATGTGTTTGATGGCATCTCTAAAAATAGGTGGGGTAAAAACCTAAATGTATAATTACATGAACATCACACACCCCTAGTTGTTGGTAAGTTGGTAAATCACAATGATGTATGTGTGTACCTTTCATTACTTCCTCATTACATTGATTCACATTGTACATCAGGTACACACTCATTATGTCTCCCAAGCAGTGTGACGTATACGCTCCTGCACTCCCTAAGCTATGATAGACTACACATGGGCAATGGTCACTTTACGCAGCTCATTTGCATGGGGTTATTTATTACGTGAGCACTTTATGGTTTATGCATTGGGCTTTGTGCTTATGTATCTGTGTCGCTGGGTTTGCACCTACACTGGGCCCAGCTGGATACCATTAATAATGAGCTAGTGCATTGCTACAGTGTCCTTATGGAAGATGAAATAGTTTGGCCTAAGAGTTAGTGAGCTTGCGAACCTGAATACAATCCTGACATACTCTGCATTTATAAGATATATATATTTTTTAGTTGCCCTTAATACAAATTTAGCTTATGTCCATGAAAGCTTTAGACATCATGTCACATTGGCATAACCTGATATCATTTCTAGCTTTCTGCATCCTCACGAGTCCGTATACGAGTTACTGATGGATTTGTGTTCTGATCAATGCAGTACATTTTGCTTACATACTGTACAGATGTAATACACAAATCGTCTGCTTTCTCCTCACACATGCTACAGAACACAGTGTGCTTAAGCTAATGCTAATGAGTATGAATAGGAGGCTGCGAAAGGGACCCAGCCGGCCTGCTGCCCAGCAGGTCCCATTCAAGTCACTGAGAACAACAGAAGCCCCAAATCTGCCCCCCTGATCTCTCATTTACTGGCCATCAGGGAACGCAGGCATGAAAATGGGATTTATTGGCCATGCCTCATCAAATGGGAATTAAGTGTGGATGAGAGGAGAGGAGAGGAGAAGAGAATAAGATTCTTCTAAGTTCTTGTTCGGCTCAAGAAAACACAACCCATTTCATCACGCATGCAACAATAAAATGCGCTTACTTAGACACAAAGCCAAAGCTCTGGTCTAGACACATGTGCTACTCCACACAACTTAGTCCAATCCATCTCATGTACACCCTGAGAACCATTAGCACTGGTGTATATTACTGTGATACATGTCCCCTTTCCCAGCGGGACAGCCATACATCAAAACTGCCTGAAGCACACACAACTTCACATATGATAAACTGCTCTTTCACACTATACCAGGAATCCCACAGCAGTTACTGTAAGTAAAGTACAAAATTCTCTCATAGTATGTGACATGTCACGGTACATCCTGATAATAACTCTGGATTAAATCATTTTTACTACCGGACAGCACGGCCCAGAGATCTTCAGTAATCTGCCAAGAATTTTTTTCACATCATTTTAATTTGACCATGTAGTCTAATATTTCATATTAGTATTTATTTATTTATTTATTTATTTACTCACAGTAATGTTTTCTTGTTGCTAATATTTTCAAATGATTTTACAGTTTGTACCTGTGACCCATGTGAAATTTGGCACTTCAAATTAAGCCAAATGGATTCTTATTCAGTTTTGTTCACCCTAGTTTCTCACTACAATGAATATCGTGTTAAAGAAGAACACACCACTTAGTGCTCTACATGCACAATAGAACGCCATTTCAGGTTCAGGCCCAGAAATGGCTTGAATTTCTTGTATTTTTGTGGTATTTTATCATCACACAACATTCACTCTGTTTTCTCTAAGATTAAAGTATTGGCACCTCGATGTTGCCACCACTACTCCAGTCTAACAGTATCTGCTGCTTAATAGTCCACCCTGTGAACACACATTTCACCATAAAATAAGCTATACGGAGTCATGAAATACTGAAGTTTTTGAGAAGGACCACTCCTGAAGCTACACCTTCTTCCTAGTCAACTCTCTATAAATTCCTCTCTCTCTCTTTTTCTAGTAGTGAATGAGTTCCCTCGATCTCTGTCCAGAGGAAAAGCGCTGGTAGTTTCCAACCTCTGTCTCTCACAAAACACAAATAGTCTTTGGAGGTCCGAGGGTGAATGTTCTGCATTACAGCTCAAACCCAAGTCACAAGAGAGGAGAAACAGAGAAACATCAGGCAATGCCAAAATGACAAAAGCCTTAATCCTCACAGATGACTCCTCCATTGTTCCGGAGCAAGGCCAAAAGCTGTAGCTAAAATGGCTCACAATGGAAACGAACGAGAAATCCTTGATCTTGTGGGACTATAGCAACACGCACACGGTTCATTATCATAGTCATTTAAATACAGTAATCCTATTTTCTGCATCAGTCAAAAGGGGCATATCAAATAACCCTGGAGAACGGTGAGAAGCAGAGGAGGGGTGCGACCAGGCAAAGATCAGAATGGCTGGAGGAGTGTAAAAGGATGGGAAGGAGGTGGGGTGGGAGAGCTCGGCTGTGTCAGGACATTATGTTTAAGTAATGCTGATAATGAATGGAGAAATAAAGGATTGAACTGGCTTGTTTCATCCTCCCTTCTGCTCCACTGGAAGAGTTGATGAAGTTGAAGGATGAAGGATATGTTGCGAGATGCAGCAGTGGATAAAGAAGACGAGATAGAGAGAGAAATGGGGGATTACAAGGAGCTGTGTGAATCATTTTGAATAGTTAGAGGTCCACAGTTTTTAAGTGAAGCTAAACCAGTAGGTGGTACTTGGTGGTACCTCTCAGCCAACATGAGCTTGAGAATTATTTGTAGACAATTATTATTTAACTCCTATGATTTGAGGAAATATACTGCCATCTGGTGGTTGTATTATAAAGGTTGCTTACAAACCCAGATAGATTTCTTATCAAGTCTTTAATATATATCTTGATTTAAAAGAAATAGCTCTGATTGCAGTAGTGTGATGTATTTATAAGCCCTTACCTTCATTATAAGAGGATTTGTGGTCATTGAGTTTCTGAACGCTCCAACATGTGCAGAGTCCATCTCCACCACCCTGCAACGAGATTTCAATACCAAACGTTACAAAATGCAAAGTTAACTTTTGTTTTTTAATCTAAGAGCAAACCAGACAGGTAGATTACCTAGCATGTAGTTAACTAAGTTACCTGGAGGAGCCGCAGGACAACCCGGAAGTCCTGCGACAATCCCTTTAATCTACTAAATTCAGTAAAAAACAAAAACAAAACAAAACAAAAAAAAAGCAAACAAAAAACTAGCAGTGATGAAATTTGTAGACAATCGTGTTTAAGATGAATTTCTCCAGGACTAGATAAGAAACGAATTCAGTTTGAATAGTCGGATTTCGAAAGCACACAGCTCCGGATCCTGGGCCTTTCGCGTCCTTTCTCTGTTGCCATGGAGACGTGACGCTCCTGGTGAAATGCTGCATGGTTTATATTCAGAGTTTTTTTTTTTTTTTCATATAAAACATTAACTAACTACTATTTAACTACATTGTTTAAAAGAATGTATTGTTTTCCTGTATGAAATACAACAAAGAATGAAGGGTGGTCAAAATATTGTAAATAGATATAGAGTGATATATATTCAGATATATTGGGACAGGTTTTGAATTTCCAACCTGTCCACCCTGCTAAAAATAAATAAATAAATAAATAAATAAATAAAAAAAACCTCAAAGAATTTGTAATGGTTTTAATGGATATAATGGGAATTGTATTGGTTTTATTGGATACTCTAATAGTCCCTGTGGGTCTCTACTGATATTTTGTTGCCTTCTATTGCTTGCATGTTATGTCTAGTGTCTAGTGGATACCATTAAGGACCATTAATGGTAATTTAATTGTTTTAATGGTTAGCTGATGGTTTGTAATGGTATTTGTAGTGGAAAGCATTAGAATTTCTGTGGTGGTTTCTGGTTTTTCAGCATGGTAGGCTTTCTTGTACATTTCTAAAATCCTCAAGGTGTTGAATATCTACATATAAAGGAAAAAATTACATCATATTCTAAAGTACCATGATTTCACCTTTCGTCAAGACTGAAACCATTTTTAATGACATTTTTGGTACTTTGGGACACATATTTCATTGATTTAGGCCTTTCATTACTTTAAACCTTATTTATTATTAGCCTACTTGTTCATTGCATCAATAAATCATATTTCAATAACAGGATCTAAATTCATCAACACATTCTAATATTGTATGAACACAGCAAAGGAAAATGATTATATATTAAGAGGTTGGTGTGAGTAACATTCTATAATTCAATTCATAATGCAAAAACAATAATATGGCCTTCATTATTTTCCAAATTCATAACCATACGTCAGTGTGAAGAGATTAAGTAAAAATCACAGCAAAAACACCACTAACGCTGTTTCCAATATCAAACTCTATAATGATATGAACACAGTACAGTAAGTGAAAATCTCTGCATACTCAGTATTAAGCCTCAGTAACGGTCAATATTTCCCAGTCCACCAATTACTCCCCTGCTTCTTCAGAGGTTTCATTAAAAAATATAATACATATAAAATCAACCAATGTATAGTTTAACCACAGATGTGGGTGTTTAATGCATCCATTATATCCCTTCACTTTCCCTCTCTCCACTTATTGTATTTTAAGACTGTCCCAATTAACCTGGGGTACCTTTTGGTAATTTTTTGACATCTTGAAAAAATAAATAATCATAAGCAAGTTTTTCAGGGCCGTTAACACCCCCCCCCCCCCCCCCCCCCAATCACCGATGATATTGAACAGTATTTTGCTAGCTGCTTTGCTTTACTTTTGGAGAAACCAAGCAAGCATTTAGTGACCCCTAGCGACAAGTGTATGCACGTGCCCCAGGCTTCCAAATATGAACACTGAGAGCTAACGTGTGTCACACGCACACACACACACACACACACCACCTGGCACAGATTCCTTTTTTATTACAACTGCCGGAATAAAAGGTTTACTATAAATCTGCAGCCCAGAGAACCAGTGGGCATGAAACTAGGTGGAGACCCTGTCAATCACTGGCTGCATCAGCCAATTAGGTAACAGATCTTCACTGTCCCGCCCAAATTGCATTGGCCAATCAAAAATGTGAATGTGTGTGTGTGTTTTACTGGAATAAAATTATATATAGTGAAAAAAAAAAAAAAAATCAATATCACGTTGCACTTAATCTCTCTCCCTCTTTCTCTCTCTCTCTCTCTCTCTCTCTCTCTCTATATATATATATATATATATATATATATATATAGAGAGAGAGATACAGATACAGATATATATATATAGGCAAAATGTGATTGACGGCCATAAGCAGTTACTTTATTGGCTGCCCATGTTCCCGCCCATTGCTTCTCCAGGCTTCCCTTAATTCCCCACCCCTTCTCTAGGCTTCCCCTAATCAAAAAAAAAAAAGAAAAAAAAAGGACAAGCCAGAGTCAATCAGCAAGATGATCCGTGCCCATCCTTTCATAAAATGATCTCTTTTGCTGGATTTACCAATGATTCATACAGGATGACTGAAATGTGGGTCTTTAATTCAGTTCAATTCCCCATCACACCTCCAGAAGCTTGCTGAGGTAAGCTGGCTTTTAGTTTAGTCAAATTACTAGCTAGTTTTGATTTTGTTGTTATTCCCAACTTTCATTGTCAGCATTCATTCCAACATGGTTATTAAATATTAGCTAAGCAGTAAGCCAAACTGCAGGCTTATCTGGATTCTGGATACTAAACAAACCAACAGATAAATAAAACAAATGTCTGGGTTGTTAATTGTCGAGCAGTTTATACTTTTGAATACTTGAGTACATTTAAATGTAGATTTTTGCCTTTCCTTTTAGTAGAAGTACTTTGTCTACAGTAGTCAATTAAATGTGCTTTATACCTTAAACATGGCCTGGTTATTTACGGTATGTTTTCCTTACATCAGTCTATGAGAAGTCATGAATTAGCTCATCTTTATTCTACTCATGTGTCATTCGCGAATGAATCGATTCTGAGAACCGGCTCTTTTAAGTGGACGTTTGGAGTCGACTCGCATCCGGTCATATATATCAATGAGTGAGTTGTCTGGCTTAGCATAATCCTGTTTGACTGAGCTTTACTCAGATTTACTCAAAAGTAATACAAAATTATACACCCTACACCACTGTTTAACCAGGGTCGACCCACTGTTTAACGTTAAGCCGCCACTAGGAGGCGCTGCAGCCAGGGTAGTGTATGAACCTGCACTCTTCTAAAGAATGGTTCTATCACTTGCTTCATATGTGAAGCCTAAAAACCCAGTGGGGTTCTTTGAATCCAAGTTAAATGATTGTTTTTAGAGCCATTTAGGGGTACTTTATTATTATTATTATTATTATTGTTGTTGTTGTTGTTGTTATTGTATACAAATTTAGAGAAGAAAATACAGCAAATTCAACATATAAATTTATTTAAATAAAAACAAAAACATTGTGTTATGAAAAAATTGTATATAGTAATGCTAACAGCAAAACCCCTACCTGTTATTTAAGTGTTTCCCTCATTTCAGTGTTAATTATTTCGCGAATTTAATCAACTATTTGATTTTTTCTAAAATATGTTTCATAAACATGTCATTTCATATCATTTTGATTATGATCTGATACCAGTGTGCATGGTTTTAGTGTCAGACCCAATACCAATACGCTGTACCAGATTATTACATTTCATTGCAAAACTGTTAAAATCTGGATATAAACCAGTGTGTGAAATTATGTGGATGTAGCCCATACCGTCGTCAAATAATTTTCAGTCAGTTTACAAACATTTATACGAAGATCACGTTCTGAATAAGATTTTCTCCCTGTAGCACAATGTGAGGATAAAATTTTGAGGATCAGTCAGTAATAAAGTCTCATTATAGTCTGAAAATCTGAGATGCACATATCTGGTCACTGTTTAGAGACAGATTACAAAAGTGAGAAATATGAAAATTTTAAATTGTACAGTTATACTTTATTAAGCATAAAAAGCAAAAATAAAAATGTAAAAACAATTTTAAACAAAAAAATTAACTAAGTATTTAAAAAATATTTCAAATTGTATTACTTTTTATTGCTTCTTAAACAGATTATTTAGGCTAATATGTTATCACAGTGAAATTAAATATTTAATTAAAGTGTAGTCCAGTTATTTTTAGCGGTCACCTTTCGTGTTTACCTGCAATGAGCTGGATGAACCAACAGAGGTCAATATCGTGTAGCTTTAGGCAGTATTGTTTTTGTTTTTTTTGTTCTTCCGTTTATTTTACATTTTTTAGGGTAAGTTTGCCTCCAACTGTTTTTATGCAAATATATAGAAATGCAAATCAAAATTTAATAATTTCCCTCAAAAAAAAAAAACAAAAAAACATAGTATAAATAATGTAGCAGTAGTTTCTGCCCAGACAGCAGAGTGTGGCATTTAAGGCTTGCACAGAATTTGTAAACTGGGCCAAGACTGGCCCAAATGCAAACAAACATAAAACTAAAACTTGTGCAGTGTTTTGATCTGGGGCAAAAGTAGCCCATCTCTACGTCATACCATTCCTGAGATAGAGCCTCATTAAGGCTGACTTGTGACTTTGTTCTACTTGCAGCAGCCAGGTACAGATGAGATTACCGATCAGTTCTGTACGCTGGTGTTCCAGGATTGGAGTTGCGCAGCCCAACGCTGTGACACAACATTGCCCAACTCTACCTATTTTTCCACGAGTGATTATTCTGTTAAATTGTCCATCATATTGTGTATGGACTAGCAAAATTAGACATTATCACTGTCTTTTTCTTTCGTATTAATCTAATAATTGTGCTCCTTAGAAGTAGGGGTTTTATGGAGAAGTGCAAGGGAGCCTTTAGTTTATGGGAACGGCACGCAGAGCTGAGCTTGGCTACTAAAGCTTATTGGAAATGTAAATCATAGCACGGCATAATGGTGATGACGATAATGATGTAATATGGCTTCAGACTGATTTATAGAAAAATCTCATTTTATACTTGTATCCCTTCAGTCAGAGGGATTTTGCTGTATATCTGAATTTTAATCATTAACATGTATAAAATAAATGTGTCCATTCTGCTAGCTGAAAGACTTTACTACATCATCTGGCGATATTTCTGATATCATTTTAATGTTGAAACTGACAAAAAGGAAACCAATTCAAGTTGGTTATCCAGTTGTAGTTGGTTAATTTAAACCCATAGGAAACAAATCTAGTTTTAATCACATTTCGATGACCATCAATGCTGAGAACCTCATATAACAACACATAGTCATTCTGTAAATCTGTGATTAGACCCTAGTTGGATCATCCAGGCTTATGTAAACCTGCAGCTACCCGGAGGTGTTTGTTCCGCAAAAAAAAAAAAGGACCTGCAAGAGAGAGAGAATGAGAATGGATGTAGAGAGAGGTGATATGATAAATATTTCATGTGTTCCTCTATGTGCCCTCAGCCTAGTGTTGTAATATTGATGTGCCATGGGTCCTGAAGGCTGTGCTCTTAGCCCTATACATAACACACACATACACACAATAAGGAACGCATTTGTGGCTGTACAGTACAATGACCTTGATTCTGTCACAACCAAGGACTATACTGACATCAGCGTTATCTTAAGTAACGTTTTAGGCTCATAGAGGAACAAAACAAAAAGTGCTCTATTGCATGAAAATCAGTGTTGGGAAATGCAATGTACTCTTGAGTTCCTAGGAAAGACTCCCAGTTCTCAGCTGCTACTTTCTCAAGGACCATGAATTATTTTTTCTGTAATTTTTGCACCCGTCCTCAGCCACTTTTCAACCACAAACCACTGCAATTACCAAAAGTGCTTAAACTACCATATTTAGCCAGGAATCTCCTGCTATCTGCGGTCGGTTTTATTGGTGCACTTAACATTTGGGGTAAAATGAAATACACACAGCTGCTGTCAACATGCAGTCACTTTATGGGAAGAAGCACAGTGTAGGGATTAGAGCCGAGCTCATGCTTAAGCCCATATGATTTATTGCTGTTGTATGCAGTAATATTGTCCCCATTACTGGAAAGTGCTTTAACACTACAGTTGCAGTAAATCAATTTACTATGAAGCAACCACCTCATCATTAGCTTTATCTTCCTCTTTCCTCATCGTCCTCTGATATTGTCAGAAACGTAAATGAAGAAAGAAAGCAGAGCATTTACGCTATGACCTTTCATGCGGCTTTTGGTATTAGGTTATTTCAGGGCAGTTACGTTAGACGAGGTAACGTTAAGCCGAGACAGTTTCCTCCTGTCTACACTGTGTGGATGTCTCAAGGCATAGAGCAAGAGACTGTCAAACAGGACACATAGAGGGAAAGGGGAGAGAGAGAGAGAGAGACAGAGAGGCGGATCCATATATCCAGGGCTCAGTTAGTGATGGGCTCAAGGGGATGCCACTTTCCTGTTAAAATCAAATGGCAACAAATGACAGCATCATCCTTTTAATCAGAGGTATAGGTAGGGGGTGAATTTCCATTTTTGAATGCTCCATTTCCAAATGCTTATTTCTTATCCTGTATGTGTTATTCCATACACATGCAGCACAGCTCAATATACCTTACATATACTGTTATACGTCATTATAGCACAATGTCTGTGCAAATGCTATTCAGTGTCAGATAATATTGTTTTACACAGTGAATGTGCTATAATGATGTTCATGAAAGGTTAATAGTCACCATTGCGATTAGATTGAATATTTAACCACTCCAAATGTCAAATAAACATATTCCTTAGTATGTTTAAATACATTTTACAGCCTAAAAGCTACTATGGTGAGAACCAGGATTAAACAATCAGGATCATGCATTTTTCTTGTTTCTGTGTGAAAGCCTGCTAGCTACACTCCGAACTCAGGTGTATCGACTTGACGGGCAAGGAAGTGCACAAGGTTTACTGCAGGAAGAGGAAAAGAAGTGCAGATCTGGTTTTATAAGATAAAATGTCAGGTCCCCTATATTACTAGCAGCTAGCATTTTAATGTTTTTTCAGTGGAACTGTAAGAAAGGCATTTTATGGCAACATTATTAATATGGCAAGGTTGCTTTACGGTATACTGCACCGTAAATGATTAAAATAACAAATCTGTGTCATCACCGTTCCTATTCCTGTCTCACCCAAAATGCATGAGTATGTCACACTTATTTGTTTTAGAATATTTCCTCATCACCCCCTGAAATTAAGTTGTAGCTATGCTACTAGGTTTAGAATTATGGTGATACATGTCAGTATCAGTGCTTTGCTGAATAATGGAATAATCCACCACCTGAACATTATCCGGTCAGCAGTGCTCCTGTGGTGGTTTCCTTCCACTGCAGTAGATATGGACTACAGTCAGTAAGTACTCTAAGTGGTGGGTGGAGCTGATAAAACAGCAAATCAGTATATCTATACTCTCTTTTTTTTTATCTTAACTTTTCTCACTAATGCCCTTTTTACCTGGTCACTGGAGTTTGATGGACAGTCTCTGCTATTCCTGGATGTGCCTTATTCTTTCCCTGTTTTAATGGGTGTAGGACATTTTTTTTTATAACCTTGCCCCAGTTGATACTTTTTCCAGAACGTTGTCACAGCCCTTTTTGTAGCTTCTTGGTCTTCATGATGCTGGTTGTCTAGGTATGCTCTCTAACGCTGGGTTCTTCCAGGAACAGGTGTATTTATACAGAGATCATGTGACACTTTAATTGCACACAGGTCAACTCTGTTTAACTAATTATGTGACTTTGATGGCCACTAGTTGCACCAGAACTAATTTAAGGGTTTCACAGCAAACGTGGTAGATTGATGACATACAATCACAATTAATTCCATTTCAGTTTCAGGTTGTAACAGTGCAAAATGTGGAAAAGTTCAAGGGAGGGATACTTATACAAGCCATTTGAATTGCTCATTCAAGCAATTATCCAAGCACAGTGCAGTAAATCATACAGATACAGGTCTGAATATTTCAGAAACTGCTGATCTTCCAGGATTTGCATGCACAACAGTAGAATAGTGCGAAAAACAAAAAACATCGAGTGAAGTGAAGTGACTTGTGGCCAATTATGGTGACCCCTACTCAGAATTTGTGCTCTGCATTTAACCCATCCAAGTGCGCACACACACATTAGTGAACACACACACACACACACGGAGCAGTGGGCAGCCTTTTTAGCTGCGGCGCCCGGGGAGCAATTGGGGGATCGGTGCCTTGCTCAAGGGTCTCACCTCAGTCATGGTATTGAGGGTGGAAGAGAGTGCTGGTCATTCACTCTACAATCCCCACCTACAATCCCTGCCGGACCTGAGACTCGAACCCACAACCTTCAGGTTCACCTTCGGGTTACAAGTCAGACTCTCGAACCATTAGGCCACGACTGCCCCAGTGACAGTTCTGTGGGTGGAAATGCCTTGTTGATAAGAGAGGTCAGAGGAAAATGGCCAATTTAGATCGAGCTGCCAGGAAGGATATAGTAACTCATATAATCACTCTTTACAACTGTGCATGTCAGCATGCACAAAACATCGAAACTTGATGTGGATGGGCTACAACATCAGAAGACCACACTGGGTTCCACTTGTGTCAGCCACGAACAGGAATCTGAGGCTATCATGGGCACAGGCTCACCCAAACTGGACAGTTGAAGATTAGGGGAAAAAAATCGCCTGGTCTTTTTGTAGTCTTGACCTGTATCTGCATGATTTTATGTATTGCGCTGCTGCCACATGATTGGTTGATTGTATAATTGAGCAGTTGTACAGGCATTCCTATTAAAGTGGTTGATAAGTGTGTATGAATAGGCTTTTTTAAATGTCTTTTTTAAAATTTAAATGTAATTTAATGATTGGCAAAAGATTAAACAGCAGTAGTTGGATAACTGTGTGAATGTACAGGTGTTCCTATTAAAATGGACTGTGTGTGTTTATTAAATTCAGTGAAAGATACTTGAAGTATAGGAATAGAACAAAATAGAATATGTATAATGTACAGCATTTGTTTTGTGCTAATATGACATTCTGGATGCAATGCATGTAAACAGAGTAGTTATCAGCAGTCACTTAAAGTGCAGAGTGCCGTAGTGTGGTGTAATTACACATCCTGTAACAGTCCTAAATGCAAATGTTCTTTAGTGGTGTGAGTGGTTTTCATTAAGCAGTCATATCGCCTGTGGGATAAAACTGTTTCTGAGTCTGTTTGTGTGTGCTGTGATGCTGGAATACCATCTACCGCCTGCCATTTACAACATTTATTATTATATTGTAATATCTCTTTGCACCTTATTCCACACAAGAACTGTGTACTGGTCAGCGCTGCACTGTTCTTCACTGTGCCTATTGTCCTGTTTAGTAATTGTTGTACTGTCTTGTGCTGTTTGCACACGTGCCCTTTATGTAGTCCTGTGTATGTCTTTGTAGTCTTATTTAGTTCTGTGGAGTCTCGTGTAGCTTTGTGTTGTTTATGTAGCGCCATGGTCCTGGCGGAACGTTGTTTTGTTTCACTGTGTACTGTACCAGCGGTATCTGGTTGAAATGACAATAAAGCCACTTGAACTTGAACTTGAACTGAAGGTAGTAGTGAAAAGAGATTGTGGCTTGGGTGGCTAGGGTCTTTTATGATCCTCGAAACCCTACTCATGCATCTTCATACAACATCAGAAGACCATATCAGGTCCCATTCCTGTCAACCAAGAACAGGAAACTGAGGCAAACAGGAACAGGAAACTGGACAGCTGAAGATTGGGAAAAGACCAGGCAATGTTTTTACCAATCTTCAACTGTCAAGGTTTGGTGATCTTATGCCCACTGTAGCTTCAGAATCCTGTTTTTGGCTGGCATTTATTCAGCCTTAGATCTGCGGCTTATTCGGTCATTGGAGATTTTAAAGCTCATTTGAAAGCAGAGAAAAAGAAGAAAGAAGTCGTTTTGGCAGTGCGTGCATTAGCACATTGCTTTAGGGAGAAATTACTTTAGGGAGAATGTTGTATTCAGAGGTGTTGTTGATGAAAGGAGGATGGAAAATAATGCCCCAAATGTGCTAGTAGTTTGTGTGCAACACAAATATGATCCATACGTAGATGCACAGACTGAATGCCGCCTCTGATGAATTGTAGAATGAAAACTCGAAATGTTTCTGATTTTTCACTGTTTATAATGGAAATCAGCTCAAGACGATCTACAGTAGATCTTACCTGAGCTAGTACTTAACAGCAGACCTGTAATTAGTGATGAGAAGAGAAAGGATGACATTCTTTGGTGACGAACAGGTGTCAATGTGTGTGTGTGTGTGTGTCAGGTTGTTATAGAGTGAGAGGTGGAAGGATAATGTGAAACAGGTGTCTATTGTCTGAGCCACATGAAGGTTGACAGATGCTCAGAACAAACACCTGGGTTTATATCATCAGGGACCAGGCCTCCGTCACCAATTAGCTGAACCGGAAAGCACACACGCACGCACGCACACACACGCACACACACACACACACACACACACACACACAACAATAATACATTACAAAAAGGCAAGTACTGTTGTTTTGATTATATCATGAAAAATCCATACAAGTTCAAATGAATAAATGTGATGTGAATGGATTTTTTTTTTGAGTTAATATGGATCATCATAAGAAAATGTCCAAACACTAACCCCACCCCTAACCCTACCTTAGCCAGTGCAACTCTTCATAAAAAAAAGTTTGCATTCGTGGCACCATATTAGCTCTTTTCTGCTTGTTGAACATGCACATACAGTATGCTGGTGTGAACACACTTCATACCACAATACAGATCTATTCTATTTATTTGTCCCTCTTTCATACACAGCCATAATGTTTAACGACTACCTGACCTGGAAAATCCAACACCCTTTTGTTTTTAGCACTACATGGGAGCTGGAAGAGGACATTTGCTCCAGAGAGGTTCACACACACTTCCCCCATGCCATGAGAGAGACACACAGACTCCCTGCTGACCGCCATGCTTGACGACAACCCAGAGCTGTCTCCCAGCAGACTTTAGTCCTTAACCTCCAGTATCTCCCTGCACACTCATTACCGTCATCATCATCGCACATGAGTCTTTGTGTGAAAGACAGGGACCTCAATCTGTAACCTGGTGCCTTCTGTGAAAACTCATTACCATCATTGTTAGAGTAGAGGAGGACCTCAGCCTGCATTTAGCTTTCTTCACTGCTTTACACTTACTTACCCCTGCCCTTTCATACAGTTATCTAATTAGCCAATAATGTAGCAACAGCACAATGCATAAAATCATGAAGATACAAATCAGGAGCTTCAGTTAATGTTCATATCAAACATCCTAATGAGGAAAAAATCTCAGTGATCTCAGTAACTTTGACCATGGCATGATTGTTGGTGCCAGACGAGTTCTTTTGAGTATTTCAGAAACTGTAGATCTACCGGGATTTTCACACATTTTCACATAAACATTTGCTAGAGTTTATACATAATGATACGAAAAACAAAACACATCCAGTGAGGGGCAGTTCTGCAATCAGAAACGTCTTGTTGACAGAGGTCAGAGGACACACGTGGTTTGATCCAACAGGAAGGCTGCAGTAACTCACATAACCACTCTTTACAGCCATGGTCAGCAGAAAAGCATCTCAGAATGCACAACACATCAGATCACATTGGGTTCAACTCCAGTAGGATAAGAACAGAAATCTGAGGCTATGGTAAGCATAGATTCACCAAAACTGGACAGTTGAATGTTGGAAAAAGACCATGCGATGCAGAAAAATAATCACAGAAATAGAATCACAGATCATAGAATCATAGAATAGAATAGAAATGGTCAATAATGTTTTTTACTACAGTAATTTTGCTGCATGTGGCTCATTATGTGAGCAAAAATAAAGCACAGTAACAAAGCAAAGGCAGCTTCAAATTACTTTGAATCTGCAAATCTACCTAATTTATGCATTGTTCATAGCACGTGAACAACACATAAGCCCTAACAAGTGACATACATTCACAAAAAACAAATATCATCTGCTTCTTTAGGGGGCATTAGCTGTCACAAATGAAGCTTTATTCAATTTTGATGTCAAAATGAAATACCATTTGAGACAAGTGACAGATTTTTGTTGACACAGTGTTTGCGTTATGACAACTTCCAGGTTCGTTACAACATGACTAGGGTCATGTTAGTAACATTTTATTTGAATCCTGCATCACTGTTACAGTTACATAGTAAAGTTTTTGAAAAAACTGGCAATCACACTGTTATATCAAAGTTGTACATTTCTTCTGGGCCTTAAATCAGTTTTGCTTCTGCTTATAACATATTTATGGGCAGTTAAGATAATGTCATGACCCCTGATATACCAGAATTACGCTGAGCTAAAAATTCAGCGCTCACATTTTCCTTGAAATGTGTGTCATGGCACAGATGTAACTCACCCTGATATCATTTGAAAGGTGTGTGTGGGACAGTTTTTAATCCCTCTTGTGCAGTTATCATTTTTGTCTGTACTGGCTTGCAATATTTTCTAACGAATTTGTTTTCTACTTCCCCAAATATAAGCAAACTAGTCACCTAATTTAAAGCAACCCTGACCAGGCAGGAACTAAGGAGTGCCGCTCATTCATGCTAATGAATGTAGTCTTTATTTGAGCTTTATTTGAGCTCATGCCCACATGAAAGTCAAGGCCTCCTACTCATGTGACTTTTCTCTTGCGTCCTTTAGGATCTCAACCAGATGCCCTGTGAACTGTTCTGGCAAGCATTCTTCAAAAATAAATAACAAAAAATGTATTTGTATTTGTTTAGAACATATAATCTGTCCATTCTGAATGAAGTATTCATATTCACTTACATCCCTACTGTCTGAACTGAAGCTATAATGAAATGCGTGTGCCAGTGACGCCTTGGTATGAACAAAGAAAGAAAGAAATGCCCATGTATCCAAAAAAGACTGACAGGTAACAGGAATAGCTGGATCTCTATAAAACCACATGATCTGATGCTGTGAGTCCTGCAGCCCTGCAGCTGGAGATTAATGTGTGTTTTTTTTTAGCCCACAACCCACCATTATTAGGAGCTTTCTGAGGCACCAATAAATGCAAATCACACATAAAAACACCTGGCACATTGCAGACAATAGGGGACATAATAAACATGTTCCTGTAGGAAAGAGCTTTTCTATTTACATAAAATGCCTGTTCAATTCAATTCAACCCTTAATTTAAGTCGGCAAACTCTGAGCTAGAGCGGTCATTTACAAAGCAGGCGACTATAATAAAAATGAGAGAAAACAAAGACGACGACGCTCTCGCTCTCTCACTCACTCCCTCACTTCAGTAAGCACTTTATCTTGGTCAGAGTCGCGGTAAATCCGGAGCCTATCTCTGGGAACACCGGGAGTGAGGTGGGAATATACCCTGGGTGGGAAGCCAGTGCATCACAGTGCACCATGCACACACACATTCACACACTCATTCACACACAGGGGCAATTTACTATAGCCAGGCCACCTACTGGCATGTTTTTGGGAGGTGGGAGGAAACCAGAGAACCTGGAGCAAACCCACATGGACATGGGGAGAACATGCAAAGAAGACAACAGATAAAACAAATCGCTAAATATATAATAAACTAGAAGCAGTAAAACAATGGATAAAACAACGTCAATGCTCAAAACCCTAAAAATCTAGAAGAATATGATTAGCAATTATATACTGGACCTAAATGGACCAAGTGATACAAGACAATAAAACAAGCAAAAAGCACAAAAATGATGATTAACCTTAAAATAAAAATGCCCATACAATACAATAAGATAGTACATTATAACTGTTATACAGTTAGCTACAACAAAGTGGTTTTAAATTATATTTTTAAATACACAGATAAAAGCGAGTCGAGATTCACAGAGTCTTTGAGTGAAAGTTTGAAGCAGAACTGCAACCCTTGAAAACAATGATGCATCACCCAATGGTTCTCATTTAATAAAATTTGATTATGTTATGATAGCAATATGTTTATGTTTAATACGTAACAACAGCAGTGAGTGATCTATAACACCATCTGGTTACAGTGACTGCCATGTATTGATAAACGGTGCAGGACTCCTTGTGCTTGATCAAAGCTCACAATACAAACAGAGGTCTTGCCCTGAGTGGCTCTTCATAAATCACTGCACCATCACTTTTGTGTTGATTTATTTTGCACTGAACGGCCGTGTAGGAGAAGCTTGAAAGGAACAGAAGGGTAACTGATGTTTTGAGGGTGATGGTTTTGCTATTGTGTTTGGAGGTCAAGGTTAAATGTCTATTGTCCTAGCAGGAGTAAAAGAACTGCTGTACACAGTGACACCTTTTTTTTTTTTATAAATGAGATAATCAGGAATTGTGATTTTTCATGCCGTTTTCAATCTTATTAATATTTGTTTAGCATTCTTGGAACGTGCGTGTCATCTGTTGGAAGGGGTTTCATTTGACACATACCACTCATCCGCTTCAAGTGCATCTTTAAAAGGACATTTGTATGTGGAGACTTCCTATAATTATATAATGACCACGTGTAAGCAAGTTCAGTGAGAGAAGACAAGCACTTACGATGAGCATTTGACATGAATTATACTGCCTCTTCTAAAATTTCTTTGGATTTTAGTTAAAGATTTTAGATTATGAGTTTTGTTCTTGGTCACATTTGTGCCAGGAAAGAGTCAAAAGTTGCATCAGTGATCAGTTACATTATTAAAACCTTTAACTGAGTAAGGAATAAAACATGACCGGAGGTGCTGTTATAGGAAAATACTCACCAACACAAAGCTTAAATTTGACTGGATAGAAGATGTTGAGTCATTTTCTATAACAGCAGGTCTGACCGTAGTTCTGACTCTGACACTAGTTTGTTTAAAAACGAAAAACATATGATCATTTCCATGGTGAAATGTTTGGCGAGGGGATGTTTATTTAACATTTATGAAAGGAGTCTCTAGTGTTAGTGCTTTGTAACAGTCAGATCTTTGTCAATTTTATGCTTTCCACTGTAGAGGATTTGCACTTTGCAGTTCTCAGTTACATAACAAGCTGCATATTTTTGTCTTATTAATTTAAAGAGAGGGAAAAAAAATAAGTGGCTGGTAAGGGAACAACTGTTTATAGCTGCTGTAATGCAAGTGCTAACTTATTTAGAATATCTTCCACAACATTAAATGCAACTATAAATGGAAAAAAAATGATGATGATGTCTTAACAGTCTATGCCGTTTCCATTTCCTGGGATGATCATATAATTGTATATTTATAACTATGTTATTAATATATCATTAAGACAACTTTAAAAGGTTCAATGTATCAAATATTGGAGTTGTATCTTAATTAGAATGTTTGCTTTAGAAATCTTTTAGAAATTCTTAGGTGCAAGAAGATAGTAATTAACTCCAGTCGTGTGAACAGTTATACACCCTACTTAAAAAACTGTCCATTAAATTAAAGACGTAGTATTATATACTAATATATTTAAACTTTCTTTCTTCTCTGTTTCTCTTAGTATCTCCCTCTCTCTCTTTCTATAAATCCCGATGTCATCCCAGCTGTGATTTAACAGGAAATGGCTCCATGGTGTACACTCCAAGCTCCCTGAGCTAATCTTAAATTGTGGTGTGTGTTCATGTTGCTCATGTTCCTTTATCACTGCCAGACTTTCTAGCATGCATTCACACTTCCACACAGGCACGAGCTTCACATGGCTTATGGGGTCATTGTTGGGGTTTTTAGCGCTTCTCTGAAGGTTTGAAGAGTCAAGCAGGTGATTGAGGGTAGCTGCATTAGCATGTTGCTTTTGGGACTGCATGTGTTGCTAGACGGGGGGAAAATGACCCAAATGTACTGTTAGTAGTAAAGGGAAATAAGTAAAGGGAAATAAATGCTGGCTACATTATAAGCAACAGAAAATGAGGTGCTGTTTATATAAACAAGGGTATTATTTCTTGTGCATGAATGTCAGGGTGTATATTCCGCTCATTACTGTGTATAAACACTTTCACGTTTTCTCTCTGACACACACGCACACACATACACAAACACCCCAGTGGACCTGTGCTGGCGTCTTGGGTGTGCCAGCCTTTGCGCCTGTGTGCTCCTGAATGACGTCCATGAGAGGTCTGGTGTGATCAGTGGGAAATGACACAAACCACATAGGTGATGCCGTAGGAGAAGAAAACCCCATCCTCTCTTTATTCATTGCTTCAGAAAGAAATGTAGTCATTTTTGCTATTTCATTAGCCTTTTAACACAGAAGACTAGAATATGTGGAGAAAGTTGTTAAGAATGTGCCTGTGCAGGCAGAAAAAAGTACTGTGCCAGAGGGTGTTTCAGATTGAGGTGACAGTGTCCAAGCTGAGGTAATTGTCTAGCGCTCCCTCTGCGCTCGTGTCACCTGTCCCACTGAGAGACAGTGGCAAACACAAGCACCTCTCTGGCCAACGCTGGGGGACAAAAAAAAAACAACAGAGCAGGTCACCATCATGACCCACACAGTGCATGCATCAGCAACCCTTATGAAAATTCACTATAGTTTAACATGGGTTTTAATGTATGACACCCTGTTGTACTTTATTTATGGTACCAAACAATGAGCATCAGTTTAATGTGGTACTTCATTGTAATTATGGTTAGAAAATGTGGGATCACAATGCCACCATGATTTTGTTATAACTGTGTTAATAACATATTTAACTGTTATGCTGCTATGGTTTTACTTTGGTATCTTATGGTAATTGTGGCTCTTATCAGAGGTAGGGATGTACCGGAATGTCACTGCCTGTATCTGTTTCGTGCTCTAAATATCCATATCTGTATTCAGATTTAAATCCAAAGTGGGCGTGGTCTAAACCATTTTTTTATATAGATGTGCATGCAACCATTTTTTGTTTGTACTTGCCATTGACATTTTCAAAAAAAATTATTTGGTTATGTTTTCCAAAACATAGAACTAAACAAATTAGTAGCCTAATTTAAACCAACATAACCCTGACCAGGCAGTTACTAAGGATGAATGAATGAACAGTGTAAATGCACTGTCACATTTCTGCGAACTTTATATTCTCCCACTCACAGGATTTTTGTTGCGTCATGCAGGATCCGAGTCCTGATGCACACTTCTGCTTTCAACCAGATTGCATTGTGAACCTTTCTTACAAGCATTCTCAAGGAAAAAAAATTCATCTCTTATTTCTATCAGTTAATTCCAAATAATGCATTTGTATTCGGCTACATCTCTAATCAAAGGGGATGCAAAGGGGTGCCACCCTCTCAGTTTAACTTATTAACTTGTAAAAAGACCATCCCTCATTTCCAGCCCTTACCTTTTTTAACAACATAGCTTTCACAGTGGTTTAATTGTGTTTATGGAATAACTCACAGTACTGAGTAATATGCTTCATGATAAATAATTGATTAATGAACTGGAATTTAAAGGATTGTTACATGTGTAGGCTGTCTAGCTATGTAACTAACTAGGTTAATCCATAGACTGTATGTACATTTATCTGTTTTATCTTAGCCAGCAGGGCTACTACTTTCCACCCATCCCCAATTTTTTTTTTTTTTTTTTTTTTGCAGTTCATATGCTAGTTGTCACGATCTTGACCATGGCATTTTCATGGTGGCTAGGATCTTTACTGTGGTACTTGCATCAAAAATAAAGGGGGACATTTAGAGTAAAGCCATACAAGAACCATTTTTGGTTCCCCAAAGATTTTTTCGGTCCATGATTCTTGAGACATTTTTGTTGTTGCTACAATAAACTGCATAATCATTTTCCAAAATCATGTTGTTGTTTTTTTTGTGACACCAACAATATTCCATCAATCAAAAGGTTCTTTAGGAAACGAAAAATGGTTCTGCTATGGCTTCCCTGTAAATAACCATTTTTCGTTATATTGTATTCTTAGAAATAAAGGTTCCACCTAGCATTTTAAAGAGTTCTTTGGTTTGTCCCTCTGACGGTAGACTTGAAGCTAGAACCTCTTTAGAAAACTGAAAACCATTAATTGAAAAAAGAAAAAAAAAACATTTCTCCTAAGAGTTTTCTATCAGACATGCCGTAGTAGCTGTGGTATAACCCTGGCTTACAGACCATAAATAATTTGCTTTACAGAAAGCCAGGTTTTCGATCAGACAGCATGTCCAGTTCAGGGCTGACTATCATAAACCGGCTTAAACCAACATTGAATTTGTCCTGGTCAACAGGACACATAATTACTTCTTTTATCAGAAAAGTGGACTAGAGATTTTCACATGCGGCAGATAATTAGCTAGCAACATGACAGCTGCCAGTGTCTGGTCCTCACCACAGCAAAAACACACAATTTATCTTTCCACAGTGAATTTCCCTTTCAGACATGCTGCTTTATCCAGCTATGTTTCTAGACGTCTTGGCACTTTTTCAAGAAAGTCATGGGTGAGATTTGGTTTACTCAAGCTTTGCAGAAAATTGCAACACCTGATGCGGATCTAACATGTTCTGAGGAGCGCATAGGTTTCTGTTTTCTTTTCTGTATTCAGAGTTACCCCATCAGATGTAGAAAACAGCGGCGTTAGAGTAAGTCTCGGATCATTGTCTACTGATTGTTTTGGGGCCTCTTCATTCAGGCATGAGCATTCCTGTTCAGCCGGCTGCGACACGCTGCAATAACACACTCAGCATGGAAGTCTCTAAGCGACAGATCAATTACTAGTGAGCATAAACACAAAACCTGTGCGCTGTACCTCAGTGGTCTAGCAATAATTAGACCCTGCTCAGCCCTTCTTGATTGAGCTGAGCCTTCAATAGCTAGCAAAATAGGCTAAACCAGTCGAATTGCTATGAATGAATGGTTCAGGAATGGAGGACTCAGGAAAGCAACACAAGGTTTAAGCTTGCTTTTGTTTCAAAGGGACGTGGAGGATTTATTTGTCTTTGACTATTCACAAATGCCTAAAGCAGACACTGGGAGACACGACATAGTGTCTCAGTGAGCAATTTCAACAACGCCAAGACTGCAGAAAAGATTCTTATGATTGTCCAGCATGCTCAACCAGCCATGCAGTGTCAGCAGAGATTTTACAGCCTGTCCTCTAATGCATCATGAAAGGCTTTCGGAGAGCATGCTTTCTAGTGTACACTGTGTATACACTAATGCAGATGTGTAATGCAAAATATATGTACATATAGTCTATTGCACTTGTGCTTATAATGATTTCTAACACAACAGACACATTTTATGCGTCTATAGCTTTTATTTATGCGGCCTGTAAATCTGCTGTGACGTTAAAAGGAATCATTTGCTGCAAAGTGCTTTCTGCAATGAACAGCATTAACCTTTATAATAATCATCAGTGGCAGGAACACAGCAAGCTGAGTAAATCTGACAGGTGAACATACAAAAAGCACACAGGCTTCCCCTGTATTGTGTTCTAATAATTACACCAATCTCTGCATATATCAGATGAGCTAATCAAAACCGATTTTTAACAATAAAGAAATTGTCATTTTAGTTGAGAGTACCTTGTAGACATGATGTTGAAATGCCGCAGGGCACGGTTGTAAAGAGTGTGTTATTTGAGTTACCGTAGCCCTCCTGTCAGCTCAAACAAGTCTGACCATGCTCCTCTGACCTCTCTCATCAACAAAGTGTTTCCACCCACAGAACTGAATGTTTTTTGTTTTTCACACCATTCTGTGTAAACTCTAGAGATTGCTGTGCGTGAAAATCCCAGGAGATCAGCAGTTTCTGAAATACTCATATCAGCCTACCTGGCGACAACAATCACACCACAGTCAAAGTCACTGGGATCATATTTTTTTCACCATTCTGATATTTGAAGCTTTTGACTTGTATCTGCATGATTTTATGCACTGCACTGCTGCCACATGATTGGTTGATTGGATAACTGCATGATCTGAATGAGCAGGTGTACAGGTTTTCACAATAAAGTGGTCAGTGAGTGTAGATTTATGGCAATTCTGCAAAAGTCACATGTTTTCATTTTAACAAAGGCTTTTTCAGTATTTCTGTATAAAACTGTGGAATGTTAGCCAGTTAGTTAACAGGATGATAGTGTTGAACAAAATACACTATTTGGCCAAAAGAATGTGGACACTTGACCTTCACACCCGTATGTGGTTCTTCCCCAAACTGTTGCCACAAAGTTGTAGCAAAAGCTGTAGCATTAAAATTTCCTTCACAGGAACTAAGAGCTCCAAATTTTTTCCAGCATGACAATTCCCCTGCGCACAAAGCGAGTTCCATGAAGACATGGTTTGCCAAGTTTGGAGTGGAAAAACTCGAGTGTCCTGCACAGAGCCCTGACCTCAACCGCACTGAACACCTTTGGGGTGAACTGTAACATTGACGTGCACCAGGCCTCCTCACCAACATCAGTGTCTGATCTCACTAATGCTTTTGTGGCTGAATGAGCACAAATCCCCACAGCCACGCTCCAAAAGAGTGGAGGTTATTATAACAGCAATGGGGGACTAAATCTGGACTGGGATGTTCAATAAACACATATGGCTATGATGGTCAGGTGTCCACTAACCTTTGGCCATATAGTGTAGTTTTGGTACTTATGGTATATTCTGACTTGGTTTGGCTACTCTTAAAAAATCACGGAGAATTTGACAATACAATTTGGGACTCAGAAAACCAAATGCAAGCTAGTGTTAGCTAATGAACGTGATTACAGAAATCATGGGTGTTGTGCTATAGTTTGACAGGTTTGACTACTCTTAGACAAATCACTGAGAATATGATGATGCAAAATGACTTGTCCAGGTGTACTTTAATGTCCTCACAATGAGGCAGTGTGTGTGTGTGTGTGTGTGTGTGTGTGTCCATGTGTCAAATCTCTAATTATGGCTCACACTTTTGAGTGACTGTTGGTTATTGCCTCAATGAATAATTTATGACTTCCTAAAAGGTTGGCCTATTTTTATCCATTTTTAATTTTCATCAACACTTGTGAAGAAAAATGCTCTTGATCTCGGCTGGTTAAATCAGGTAATTTCATGGCAATTTCATTTGGCAATTCGTGTGTCCATATTATGCAGATTCAAACTTCAAACTTCATAGAGAATAGTTTTAGAGCTAAAAAGAATGGTACAGGCCCAACAGTAAATTCCACTCACACGTTCATTGTAGAGGCAAATGAAAGAGGCTCTGTGGGTGACTTTGCAAAGAAAGAAAGCTCTAAATGAGAAGGTTAATTCTGCATCAGGTGATATAACAGGGTGAAAACTGAAATGACAAGCGCAGAATGCTATTCTGAAACTCAGTTAATGCTGCCTCAATGTCTTGATGCTCCAGCCAAGATATTTTTTAAGGAATTCACAAGAGCCTTTCTATCTCGTCTGACACTTGACAAACAGTCTTTTTTCAGGGTCTAAAGCCTAGAAGCAGCCCACCCTCTGCGAGTTTGGGGTCTGGCCTCCACCTTCCTTCTAAGCGAGAAACAAAAAGATGCTTTAATGAAGAAAAGAGAAAGGAGTCCCTGTTAAAAAAAAAAAAAAAAAATCCTGAAAAACAATTCACTTGGAGCCATACTTGAACGAGTGATACCAGGAGTAGTGTAAACACCAAGAGGGAAATGAGGAACGTAAAATACTGAAATAGCACACAAGTTTGCAAGCCTCCATGAGAGACTGTGCTTACTGCTGGGGTTTTGTGCTCAAGATCAAAAAACGGGAGACAGTGAAATAGAAATGAAGAGAGAACAAGATGATGAGAGGCAAATCAGACAAGGCTGGGGGTTTGAGCAGCTCCCCAGGGTGTCGAAGACGGAGAGGAGCAGTTCGAGACAAGTTCACCCCCCGTGGAGCCTTTCCACACTGTACCTACCCCAGAAATGGAGCCATCCAAATGTGTGGAGGGGAGAAGGGCGTGGTTGCTGGTGTACATCTTTGTGTACACCCTACCCCTCTGCTCGGCTCCTACGCTCCCTCTGTTACGGCTCATATGGCTGAGGCAGATTATTGCTCTCAAACGGCCCTTTGTCATGGCTGTGATGGTATAATCTGGTTGAAGTCTGGGAGAGGGAAAGCTGCTGATGCAGTGGCATGGGTGGAAGGCTTGAATGAAAGATTATGTTGATTATGATGGAACAAACCATTTTTAGATCCAAAATCACCCGTAAGCTACTGACAAAATATTGCAGGAAATTTCTGTTGTGAACCTTTTCTCTTATGAACCGTTTAATGGTTCTGTTAAATGTCTTCTTAAAATACAAAAACAAAACAAACAAAAAAACATTTTTCCTATTCAAAACATGATCAATACTTCCATTAAAAAAACAGCCCAACTTTTAATTATGTGTATAAATACACAAGATGGCTCCTGCAAGTATCCTATGTTCAATCAGTGAGTCAGTTAGTCAGGTCTGAAAACATTTACGTGACACATGCTCGTGGTACAATCGCAGTGTAAACAGCGGAGGCAGTACAGTGAGTTGTCACGTGGCATCCACAATTCTTTTTGAGTATTGTGTATTGTATGATTGTTAGTGTTTCAATGTAAAAAAAAAAAAAAAACCTACAAACCTTCTATAAAGTCATGCCAATATACTGAATCTCCTAAATCTAAGGGTGTAGGTTTTGCTTTGAGTCACAGCTCATGACGACCATCACAATGACAGCAGACATTGTTAAAGAGAAACTAACAGCACTTGTGCGTTAAAGTTTAAGATGTTTAACACCTCCAACATCAGACAATTATGCATCCCAGAACAGTTGCAATGAAATCATTAAATCTTTTAAAGGTCACTACGGATGTGACAAATCTGACATGTCCTCTAGTGGATATTGCTTTTAATCCACTAAGTGTGCAGAAAGTACACACAAACAATGCCACTTTCCACTGCATTGACACATGTAGTCACGCATATAACTGGAGAGCTAATTATTAATTAATAATTAATTACTTATTTATTGTTAGTAATGAACAAACTTGTGGTTGTTATTATAATTTTTCATTTTGACATTTTATCAACATTACAGTTGGTTGCTGTTCGTTAAATCACTGAAGCGATGATGATGCAAATCAAGACTGAGATACTGAAATCTGACTTGGATGTACTTGTAACAAATGCAATTAGCTACCCGACTAGTTAGCTAGCTATTAGAGATGGCAGGAGAACACAAGAGTATTTCCACGTTGCATATCATGAATATTCATAGATCCTGGCATGGTTTAGACTGTAGAGAAGTTTCTGTGGCATTTTTAGCAGTCTCCACCCAGTGTTTTGGTGAGCCTGTGCCCACTGTAGCCTCAGATTCCTGTTCTTGGCTGACAGAAGTGGACCTTGATGTGGTCTTCTGCTGTCGTAGCCTATCCATCACAAGGTTCGAGGTGTTGTGCATTCTGAGATGCTTTTCTGACCACCACAGTTGTAAAGAGTGGTTATTTGAATAACTGTAGCCTTTCTGTCATCTCTAATCAGTCTGGCTATTTTCCTCTGACCTCTCTCCACTCACACCGGATTTTTTTTTTTTCCTTTTTTTTGTTATTTGCACCATTCTGTGTGGAAAAAAACTCTAGAGACTGTTGTTTGTGAAAATTGCACGAGATCAGCAGTTTCTTAAATACCCCAACCAACCCATCTGGCACCAACAACCACGCCATGGTCAAAGTCACTGAGATCACTTTTTTTTTTTCCCCATTCTGATGTTTGATGTGAACCAAAGCTCTTGACCTGTATCTGCGTGATTTTATGTATTGCGGTGCTGACACATGATTGACTGATTGGATAATTGCATGAATGGGCAGGTGTCCAGGCATTCCTATTAAAGTGGTCGATGAGTGTATATGAAAAATGTTTGTGAATAAGTCTCTTTTTTTTTTCACGTTAATTTAATGCTTGGAAATAATAATGTTATATTTGATTTGCAGATTAAACAGCAGTATTTATATATGAAGTACTACCAAAAAATGTATTTTACAAAATTTTTGTACTCCTTAAATAGTAGTAAAACAGTCCGTAAATACTCTGTAAAAAAAAAAAAAGAAAAAAAAGTAAAGCAGTCAGCATTTCTGCAGAATGCGATTTTCCACGGTCGAATCCCAGAGTATATATTCACAATGTAAGTGATGTTCAGCGAATCAGCACTGCGTTCAGAGATTAACAGAGACAATAGACTCAAATATGCACACTGCTTTGTGCAAGCCACATTTAAGTTATTCATGATTATAGTTTGGTTTTTTTTAAGGCAAATATGTTCAAACCCCCATCCAAAAACACAAAACTGCTATCTGCATTGCAAAAATGGAGCAGCAGATAACAAGCATAGGGAGAGATGTGACAAAAAAAAGAGGAATGATTTCCTGTTAGGATGCCAAAAGTCAAGAGAAGACATAAAAGATATGGAGAAGGAAAAGGGTGGAAGAAGGGAGTGTGGGATAAGAGAGAGAGGAAAGAAGTAGCAAGGAAAGGAGGGAGGGAGGCCTCCCCACAGAGACGTCATGTTTGTGCTGCTTCCTTCTCGCTCTCTCTCTCATTCACTCAGTCACACGCTCACACTCATACGGCGTGCTGCACGCACACACACACACACACACACACACACACACTCCGCTGGTGAGCATTCGACCAGCATTCTGCTTTCCCTCTCTCTCTAACACACATTCACACTTTGTCACACACATCCAATCACACAGCCTGGTTCAGAGCCACACGAAGTGCTGTTGCACGAGGAGGAGAAAGTAAATGTTAGAGAACAAAGAGACAGGAAAGTGAGGGATGGAATACAGAAGGAAGACGTAAATCTAGACACAAGAGACACCGACTTTGCAATCACGAAGAGGCTACAGCGGGGACATACCTCACGTCTGAGAACACTCAGGTACGCTCTCTCTCATTTCACCTCGACGTGTCACACTCTAAATCCTACAACATGCATTCTCTTAACCCTTATGCAGGTAATTTATGTTTTTTAGGCACTTTGACCTTATTTCTTGCTCTCTTTTTTCTCATGTGAAGTGAGTTGTTAGTTGTTAGACATGGTTAGGATTCACTTTTAGAAGTGCTTCATACAAAAGGCAGCATTTTGGATCCAGCTGTGGAACATTTTATTTAAAAAAAAAAAAAAAGGGCTGGTGTAAATGAAATTGTGTGTATTTTTTCTGTAATGGAGGCTTGTGAGATCAGGATTTGAAGTAGATTAAGTAGCAGATATGTTTAAAGGAGATAAATAAATCATTTTGAATTTAGATATTTCTTAAAGAGATTCTTAGAAAATATTCCTTATTTCTGGACTTTGTAATGTCTGAGCCAAAATCACTAAAATTGCTTTTTCAGGAAGTTTGGAAGTTTTAATCATTTTGAAAGTGAGGACAAAAAAAAACACACACACAGTATGAAAGTGATTACTGTACATGTTACCCTTCAGAGTGTGTCTACTTTGCCAAATTAGCAGCACAAGAGTGTCGGTAATAAATATCTCTAGTCTTTAAGTAAAAAAAAGAAAAAAATGGGAAATATACTGTAAGTGTGTAGGCTTTGGAAAACTACATTATGTATGATTGTAGCTAATAACAAATTTGGCAGGTACAAGGTTGAGCTGTAATGGCATATTGCTATGTTTTAAAAATGATTAAAAATGATAATTTCTATAATGTTGGTCATCAATATTTTAGACCTGAACATGAAAATATTTTTATAAACACTTTGGAATTTTTTTTTTTTTTAAATATTGCAGATAATACTTGTATTATTTTTTTTACTCTTAATATTCCTACACATTGGCAACCCTTTTGCTTTTCTAGAGAAAGAAAATCATATGATGTGCAATTTTAGGATCTAATCTAATCTCAGAACATTCTTACACAATGTGCCAAGTTAAGAAGAGTGCAAAAGTTTGTACCCCCATGTTTTTTTTTTTTTAAGAAATAATAAAAAATTCTATTTCTGTTTTTACAGTACTTCTACAAATAAAGTGAATTAAAACACAATTATATTGTGCAACAAGACAGGAATTCCAACCAAAAAGAAAAAAACAACAAAAATAGTATCCTACAAGCATCCTAGTTTTTATTAATGATGTTACTGTCTCACCTGACGATGTCTAAAGGAAGGCTTTTGGATTAAGTTTTTTATAAATTATTATTATTTATCATTAGTCGTTTGTTTAGTTGTTTAGTCATTGCTCGGTAACTTACCCACATGTCGGTTTTGCAGAGAAACTAGGAGAGGAATTGGGATGGGTGGGAGGGTTGAAGAGGGGGACTACATGTGGAAATATACCTGTCTGTGTCTGATTTGTCTATTGTAATATTCTGTCCTTGCAAAATGCAAAAACAAAAATTCTGAAAAAACACCCCAAAACAAAACAAAAGTAAAAAACATGACCATCTGAGTCTCCAGAACTCATTTAGAGGAGGAACTGTATCATGTGATAGAAATGTAAATGTCATATAAATATCACTCAACTGTAAACATGAGATAAAATGCTCTCAGATTATGCAGAGAACTTGACAGATTAAATGTCCAAGGAATCTAAAGTTACTAGAATCAGAAATAATTTGCTAATGTATAGTGTGTTAGCTGGGGTCAGTAGCTCGTAGACTTTGATTTTTGCAGTATATCTGCTTTCTACTCTTCTATTGATAACAGATGAACAGTTGGATTGAATTACCAGAATCAGGTCAGTTTAAAGGGAGAGAGAGAGAGCAAGAAAGAAACGAGAGCGAGAGAGAGAGAGAGAGAGAGAGGTAAATTCCTCACTCAACCATACTGTCAGGTTCCGGTTTTATCTGTGTGCCTCAGAGTACATGAGTGAACAAGAAAACAGAGACTCAGACATGGCTGTTTTTTTTTCTGGGTCATCGACTTCTTTCAGGGTCACTTCAGTGCTGTGGCGCATTATAGGGCGTCAGTGTACTTTGAGGCTTTGATAAGAGGGAGACGTAAATAATAAATATCATAATTTATGAGCAGGGAAGTGCTGTAGGAGTGCAACAAATTATATTTACTTACCCAGAAAGACAGAGAGAGAGAGAGAGCGTTTGTCTGAGTCGGATGTAAATTGTTGGTTCAGAGAGCCATAGCAGGAGAGGCTCATTAAGAACCAGCGCACAGTGTTGGGATTAACTGAGTCACCCGACACTCAGCCATCGGTCTGAGGATTTATGTGTTGCATTACTGAACTTTTTCTGGACCTGTCTGATTTAAACACCGCCTACTTACAGGGAAAGACAAGTTAAAACGACCTGCTGATGTGCAGTAATGATTTTTTATGTATTGAAGGTGAATTGTTAAAGTGCAATGCATTACAAGCATTAAAGGAATGCACTACCTTCACATTTAATATTTACTGAGCTTATATAACTTGTATACTTTGAGGCAGAGACTTGTCAAACTAAAACGATAGTGAGGCACTATAGTGTGTAATGTATGACAGTATATTATTTCCTGGATCTAAAAATATAAACATTATCTTCCTGTACAAGTTATTTAAACATGTGTAACTATTTTAAAAACAATCTATAGTCATAATATAATAATTATCAGCAATGATTTAAAGAAGCGGTTTGTATTTTTAGCGCCCTCTGCTGTATGCATGTAGTGGAAATATTCATAAACCATAACAACTGCCACACCTTTTTTTTTTTTTTTTTTTTTTGGAAACTCATGCTTCATAATGTGCTTTTTAAGGAAAATGAGCGGGACTGAGCAGCTCCATTCCTGGAAAAACACAACAGAAGCTTAAAATGAAAAAAACTAGAGAGACATACCTAATGCCAGTAGTGCAAATCATTTCTAAGTGTGCTTTCTCATATGCAGTGTTTAGTCTGTTTGAACTGAACCCTGGGGGCCAGCAAACACACTCAGATGCGGGCTAAATCAACCGGTCTGAGAGCGCCTGAGCTAGGCTGAACTTCAACTGTGGTGAGAAAGTGATTCAACCCTAAAACGGAACCACCTACAGGAAGTGAACATGCAATGCCATGTATTTTGTGTTGCAGCATTATTTGTGTGTATGAGAGCTGCTAATCTGAGCCACACGGCACACGCTGAGCCAAAGCACAGAGCTGTAGCACTGCAGAAATGCCATTGTTGTGGATAATTGAACTGACAAAAAAAACGAGATAACTGAGTGTGATGCGTACAAAATGTTTTAAACTAGTTATATAATTATCTAATCATTTATTCCACCGCCTCTTGTGTTCTCCATGCTCGGATGATTTTTGTGAGCTCTATGCACACTTTACGAGCACGTTTTCAGCCCTACATGCCCTTCAGCCATCTTTTTTTTTTTTTTTTTTTGCTGTTTAGTTCATTTACATATGTGCTGTGAGAAATCAAACCAAAACAAACAGAGAATGAACCACACGTATACATTTGGCTCTGTATTGGACTCGGCAAATAGTCTAATAGGTGTGAAAAGTTATGTATATTTGAAATTCTATGATTATTCCAGGTCTAGAGACAGTTTTAAAAACAGCAGATGAACAGACTAATGTTGAAATCTGACAAGAAGTAATAAAGATGGAAATCTTTAATATTTCTTGTCAGATTTGAACATTAGTTTTTACATGTTGCATTATTTTTCTGCCATAATGAAGTAATTATTGTGGGAAAGCATACAAATTAATTATCAGTTAACATAGAATGCATAATGACCTTGAGTTAATGTGTCTCCCAAATATAATTAAGCTGATCTAAATGAGAAAAGCATTCAATCCATCAACCTGTATTCAGTATTTGTTAAAATAAGACAGTGCTTGAAAGCCATGTACATAAACATCCAACAACTTTATTTTTTCCATCAACTTTTTTACATTAACAAGGGCACACACACCTGAAGCTGTTGGGGAGCTGGAGCGCTCAGATATCCCACTGACTGACAGATGGACTGACCTGGTGTTCCTCCCTGGCTTTGACTAGACACTGAACATGAACATACTGTAGTATGATGAGAATGATCCATATGTTTCCGAACAGCACCACAGACTGATCTGTTTCATTTGTCTAGCTCACTCTGCTCATTTTTTGAGCTAAATTGGAGCAGATGGAGCAGGGCCATGGCACTGAGCATTGACTGAACCGGACCTTCTGTCTGACCTTGGTGAGCAACAAGAAGGCATCTTGTTGAGGTTTTTGCTTGTCGCAGTTGTGTGAGCACATTCCCTCATTAGCTGTACACTACGGAGCTCGAGGACTGGAAGGGGGTGGGCGAGGCGACGGAAAGCCATTTCAGAGCCATAAACTCTCAGTCGCAATCATGACCCCTGCTATGAGCTTAATGTCCCGACACAGCTCTTCTGATGGTGAAGTGAGAAGCTTCGGGGTGTGCATAGCTGAGGGAGGCACGGTGGTCATTACGCTCATTGTTGTGCTATTTCTGAAAAACTTTGGCCTTAGAAAATTAACAAATGTTTGGAAAAAGGGAAACATAAGTCTAAAGAAACCAAAAAAAAGGAAATTGCTTTAGGACCATAGTGTGTGGTTGGATAGAACGTGTATGTGTGCATTTAATACCAAGAGCGTGCATGTGTGTGTCTGTGTGTGCTAGAGAGAGATAGATTTAAGTTGTTTTTTGGGTCATTAGAGCTGAAAGTGGCCAGTTGCATCCAAATAGGAGCACAGTGAGAGGCAAACTAGCAAAACAGCACAGTACAGAGCTATAGGACAGCTGGGTAGAGGTGTAAACCTCAGGCTTCAACATTGTACGATACGATTTTACAGTTCGTATTTTTTGATGATACCACTGAAATTGCTTCGGTACGATATCTTTTTTAGCCTCTGATCGATAGGTGACCAACTTTGTTCAGAGTCTAGGGTAGGCCTGCTGTTAAATCATGAAAGATGATGACCTACTTTTTTTAAATACCAGAGTTACAGACACTTTGCTAACCTATTAAATGATTTATATGTCAGTTGATTAATTGATTCATAATTGTTGCCTTAATTCTTTTCCATACTTACCTTTTAAATCGATGCATTAATTAAAAACGCCCCATCATTACAACCCTACAACTGGGCTTAAAGGAATACTCGAATGTTTTCTTTTTTAAACCAATCCGTGTGATTAACCCCTGACAAGAATTTCGACACAATTCCCAGTAATGAGAAAAGACCAGGAAACCTGTTACTCAGAAATAAATTATCATGAAGGTTTATGGGCAGCTGTTAAACCCTGTCAGTGAAAATGTGTAAAACACTGTACTCAATTCTTCAGTCTAAGATATTTCTAAAATAAACTAAATCTGTGTAGTTTGTCCTTTTTTAAACCTGTCTCCACCCCTGTATTTGGAGCATAATGAGGACTTTTTTTTAACAATATATAAAGTTACATTTTTATGACCTGTTAAAGCCACTCCAAAGAGAGGGATGAGAAAAAGAGAAACAAAAAGATAAAATAAAAATCTTGTGCATATGTACATCAGCAAATGAAAAACAAAACAAAAAAAACTCTGACAGCAAAACAGAGACAAATTTTTGACGAAAAGATTTTGACAAATTTCGACAACTGTTTTTTTTTAATTGCATAATTGTGAGTTTTCAAGTCACCTGCTTTTCTGTTCTTTTCTCAGTGCAGAGTTCTTGTATAGATGTGGTACGTAACGATAAATCCATAAAACATTGGAGTGTTACACAACACTGAGCAGCACAGCATGGCCCAAGCTTATACAGCACAATCTGACATGACACAGAATGACACAACCAAGTGCATCACAAAACCACACAACGCAGCTCAGCGTGACATAGCACAACACAGCAGGACTACACAAAACCATAGCAGCACATCACAACAGCATAATAGCCTCCTGTTCTCCCTCCTGACTCCCACAGATCAGACCTCGGTGGCAGAACAACTACACAAACGTTAACACGGCTTCTGTTATCTCGTTTAAACAAAACACATGGACAGACGATATGGTTCCGCGCTACAGTTTGGGTTTTGTATCCATTTTGATTGTATGCGAGCGAGAGACAAAGACAGAAAGGGAGTGAGACGGAGTACATAGGCCAGTATGCATACTTTTGTCTTGCTTTGTACTTATTCTACACTAGTGGGTCTACTTCCTTATGCCATGCTGCAAAATCACATTTAACAACCCAAAACTGCTGAGTGTGAAAGCTGTTCTCGAACCTGACTGTGGTCCAGGGAGCCAATTTGCGCCACTTTTGAAAACAGTAAGTTGTTGACTTGAAGTGAATCCGGGTGCGACCACACTGTGTGAAGGTTTTGAATAAGTTTGAACTTATTTTCTTTTTCAGGTTTTACAGTGGCAGTCTAAAACTCTGAATTATTATTGTGTTGACGAGATCTTTCTACAAAAAAGCTGCATAACTGTGATTTAGTGTCAAGCGAAATAAAGAAGCGTGAATACATAAAAAAAATAAACATTAATATGAACAATATTAGGAATAAAACACTTGGGGGTGTGCTGTTATAGGAAAATTATCAACAACAGAGTGGTGTGATGTGGTACAACGTGATGTGGAGTTACTCTTACCACCCCAAAAGTTCATTATTTTTATAACACTACATTGCAAAATGTTTTATTCCTCTCATACCACTATTTTTTAATTAATGAACATCACGTCATACTTTTAACTGTTTATAGTTACATTTAATGTGGTAAAAACGCCTGCAAACTTCTATTATAGCAGTTAGAATCCGTCATTCCCTCACCAGCCTCTCTTTTTCTCTCTCTTGAAGTTCATAAGCCAAAGAAAATTGGAGCTTGTGATGTTACCACAAACTTCTCTGTCCTGAAGAATTTCCTGTGGTGGACAACTTACAGTTCTACCACTGATTGCTATGAATGCTGACACTGGAGACTCCTTCCAAAAATGCTAAATAAATATCTCCACTGCATTTTATGTGTAAGATAAACTTTTTAATTTGTTTTATTATTAATCTTAAATTATGTGTACCATACAGGTCCCTGTGAATTAGTGGTCACTATTAGAAACGATAAAGTATTAGAACAAGCTCATTAACATAGACCTGTGAGTTGTCTTGCAGCCGGAAGCCCTTGTTATAAATAATTAATCAACACTTTTGTAACCAGTCAGATGACAATGACAATGAATCAATCCTGGGTGCAAAATCCTCAAGTGTAAAAGTGTAAAAATACCCCAAGTCAGACAGTTTTACAGAAGTATAGAGATGAAAAACTGGTTTCAGCACTGGTATAGGACCATTTATAAATTACAACCATAAAACCTGACAGATTGAATGTTCTAAGAACCAAAAGTTCAAGTTCTTAGAAATGTAACATTCAGAAAACATTCTGATAACCTCGAATTGTTAGCTGCCTGGTAGTTTCACACATTTGACAGCACCAGTCTTGGAGGAACCCTCAAAAGTTCTATGTAGAGCACTACAGAGAGGGTTTCCATTTTACAAAAGGTTCCATGAGGAACTGTTTAAGAAAGAACCATTCAAAGAACCCCTTAAGAGTTTAAGAGTACAGGGAAATGAAGCAGAGATGCGCCAAACAAGAAAGTTAACAAGAAAAAGAGAACAGTTAACAAAAAAAAGAAAATAACAGGAAATAGAAAATGGCAACCACCAATATTTTGGAGAATCAAAATTTGTGTTTTTTATGTTGTCTAGTGATGAAGGAGATTTGAGGATGTATCAATAGAAAGGACCTGGCATAGAAAACGCAGAGACACAAAAGGAGCTAAAAAGTGGAACCAAACAAATTACCTCAAGATGGCAAAGTTGCTGAGAGACTCACAGATGCAAGAACGCAAACACACACACAAACACACACACACACACACAATGCTTGGCATCTGCTCCCAGTTTGACAGCACTATTCATCCATCTTCTAGACAACTCTCTCCCTGCAACACTAATTGGCATTGCAAGTCGAGACTGGGAAATGCTTTTTTGGCACCAACCGTTTCTCACCCTCCAACTGTTCGCTTCATCGAACCATTTTCACCGCTATCTGTTTATTTTCCGAGTTAGCTGTCAAAGCCCATCAGCAAGACGTGATCTGTACCTAGCAACAGTAGACACAAATCAGTCTATTGTGTTTGGTGATATCAGGATTATTGATTGAAGTCGCACCTACTCGGTGACCCAAAGTAATTCTGCAATTTTGCATCCTGGGTTTTACACATCGGTTTTTCAAGAAGACATGTTGTTACTCTGTATATCGAATTCAACATCAGTGTCTCAATCCATCAGGGCTAATCAAATCTTCCTAATTAAACCACACTGTCCATACTGATGAAACCAAAAAGGGCATCCTATCTTATAAAAACATGGACATATTGTGATGTGCTTTCATGCGTGTGTTTAGCACTGAACTGTCAGACTGTTCCATTATCGTCACCATGGGCTTCATTTGGCTGTAACAAGGCACCAACTGTGGCATCAGCTGTGGATATGGTGTTCAGAGGAGATCTACACGTGTCTTCTGTCTCTTTCCCTGAGGAAAACGACCTCAGCTGAGCAACTTCTAATGAACGCTCGTTAAAACAAGACACATTCTGAACACGGAATTCATGGAATGATAAGAGAAACGGTAGGAATGTGCTTTGGTGGTTTACTTCTTATTCTACGTGGTGTTTAGCTGAGCCATGCTGCTGTTTATGGTGCAGCTGGTGCTGGTACTTCTGCATTGTTTATTCTAAGCATTTTTGTTATTTCTGCCTCGTTTATCGTTTAGTGTGAGTATTTTTGTTCTTCGTCCAGCTTTGTTTAGTGTGAGTATTATTGTTCTTCCACCTTGTTTGTTTAGTGTATTATTATTCTTCTGCCTTGTTTGTTTAGTGTGAGTATTTTTGTTCTTCCTCTGTGTTTGTTTAGTGTGAGTATTATTATTATTCCGCCTTGTTTGTTTAGTGTGAGTATTTTTGTTCTTCCTCTGTGTTTTAGTGTGAGTATTTTTGTTCTTCCTCTGTGTTTGTTTAGTGTGAGTATTTTTGTTCTTCCTCTGTGTTTGTTTAG
>CM075026.1:13891403-13904000 GCA_037576675.1 Pangasius sanitwongsei
TTTAGTGTGAGTATTTTTGTTCTTCCTCTGTGTTTGTTTAGTGTGAGTATTTTTGTTCTTCCTCTGTGTTTGTTTAGTGTGAGTATTTTTGTTCTTCCACCTTGTTTGTTTAGTGTGAGTATTATTATTCTTCCACCTTGTTTGTTTGGTGTGAGTATTTTTGTTCTTCCTCCAGGTTTGTCTAATGTGAGTATTTTTGTTTTTCCGCCTTGTTTGTTTATTGTGAGTACTTTCGTTACCTATGCCTCGTTTTTTTGTTTGGTGTATTTTTGTTACTTCGGCCTTGTTCTTTATTGTTTAGAGAGTATTATTGTTACTTCCGCATTGTTTGTTTAGTGTGAGAATTTTTGTTCTTCTGCCTCGTTTATTGTTAAGTATGAGTATTTTTTTGTTGCTTCTGCCTCATTTATCATTTATTGAATATTTTTGGTGCATCTGCCTTGTTTATCCGTTAGAGCGAGTATTTTGTTACTTCTGCCTCATTTATCCTTTAGTGTGAGTATTTTTTGTTATTCCCACCCCGCTTTTGTTACTCTATCAGATATGTTAAAATATAGAAGGTTCTGGGCCATGGATGTTAAGATTGATTGAGCGATACACAGTACAGATGTGATTGACCAAGGCGAGACAGGTTGAAAGTAATGGAACAACACACTGGAACATCATTTTATAAAGGCAAAGCCAGTGTTTTATTGTCACACAATAATTGATACTGATGTTAAAGAGAACAAGAATCACAGTTTAATAATGAAGAGATGGACTCTGGATAGACGTTGCTGTTATTTTACAAGCAGATGTTGACTCATGTTGGAAAAATCACATATGTATTCATATTTGCACTCATATCACTAGGATCCAGGCACTGGTGTAGCAACAAGTTCTAATGTCACTTCTGTCCTATCTGCCACATTTTCATATCCAAACATGCAGCTATTCCCTAAAGGAAAGTATACAACTGGTCATCCGTCACGCCACGCTGACCTTAGAGAAGCACTGAGGCTCCCAGGCTCAGTGGTGTTTGGTCATATTTACCAGTTCCATCTAACCTCCATCTGCCATTCTCGCATCTTTACCCACCACCCCTACTGTGAGACAGATTACCAGCGGCACGGACCCTCGCTCCCGTCCAGAATATATTGATGTTGCTATCACAGCACCATATAGTTGACCCACCCATATGCACACACTGTTCTGTTACTTACACACACACACACACACACAAATCTCAAAGAGATCTCTTGCACCCAAACACACAGAGAGAGGGAGAGAATACAAAACACAAGCAACCTACAAACCACAGATTAAATCCTTCACCCCTCTGTAGCTGCAGTCTGACAGCTTTCAGATCTTCGGCTGTCAGTTATCCTAATGCTGGGTGAAATGTGTGATGGTATCACGGATTATAATGTATGGTAGAGTTCAAAAGTCTAACTGGTTTACCAGGACCTGCTTTCATTACAGAAGTTATTAAATCTAATACAGAAATCTGACTCAGTTGCTACACTATATGGCCAAAAGTTTGTGGACGCCCGACCATCACAGGTATATGTGGATCTTTCCCAAACTGTTGCCACAAAGTTGGAAGCACACAGTTGTATAGAATGTCTTTGTATGCTGTAACATTAAGAACTTCCCTTCCCTTCACTGGAACTTAGAGGCCCCAAAGATGTTCCAGCATGGCAATACCCCTGTGCACAAAGCAAGTGTGGGTGTGATGCTCAGGTGTCCACAAACCTTTGGCTATATAGTGTTCTTATTTAAAAATACATTCATTAAAACTGAGACAAATTGAGGAAATCTTCGTATAAAGTTCTCATAGAATTCTTTTTGGTGACACCATGTATTTCATTTAATTAATAACCAGCAGGAAAAGCCCCACTGACCATCAGAATTTCATCAGTTATTATCCAAGAATAAATTATCATTTAAAATGTGTTTTATTCTGTCTGAGAAATCATTGTGTGATATTTAGAATATACCTGAATGTAATGTTCTCACTAAATTTAACATTATACTTGTTAAATTGTCTATGTTTTCCTTTTAAGGGCAAAAGTTTGTACACCCACTGGTTTTTACCTGGAAAAAATGTACCTTTTACTTTACAATTTAAAAAAAAAAAAAAAACAATTTAAAATAAAAAGGGAATAGTTTGCAAAGATGTTTTCTCATAACTCATGATTTGAAAAAAACAGTATGTAACATTTGGAAAATTTGTAACAAATACATCATATACAAGTAATAACAGAATATTTATAAGACATTCATAGGGACATTCTGATATAATTCAGTGTTTTTCAGTATTAATATCTTTCACTAGAGGTGGCACGATACCACTTTCCTTTTGCAAAAATGATACCGATACTGAAACCTTAAGTATCAGCCGATATCGATACCCATCCAATGTTTTAAGCACTTCACTTAAAAAAATACATAGCTAAAAACATGGCTTACCCTCACCACTTACATGGCAAATATAATAAGTATAATACAGTATAATGTTAAATATAATAAAATCACAAAAACAAACAAAAAAAACAACTACAAAAATACAATCTCTTTATACATAAACATTTTCAGTTCCAAAAAAAAAAATCCAGTTCCAATCTTTTCCGTTTGTTACTGGATTGGATTGAGTTTTTTTTCTCCGATATCCAGTCTACCATTTGTTGCCGGTGTCAGCGCAGTACTGATCCTAGATATTGGATTGGTGCCATCTCTAATCTTTACATACCCTATTTGACTATTTTTGTGATAATAAAGTAACATCATTTAATGTGAAACCTAACACACTAACTGCTCTAAATTTGATTTCGTCTTCATTTTGTCCCAAGAGGAGGCAGACATTTGCACTCAGCTTTATGTATCATTCTTATAAAATGGTTCTTGGTACAGGAAACACATTTTTAGAGCAAACGGTAATCACGTATTTGATACCTGGTAATCACTATGAGGTAGAGGAAATGATGACGTTGATCCAAAAAGCAAGAAAGAAATCAGATCACAGGCTAGAACAAGGTTTCTGTCTTTGGGGTTCAGGGTGGTGTAGCAGGAGAGTTGTGTGATTGTGATTCAAATAACACATTTAAATAGTGACTTTGCACATACAGTATGTAAAAAAAAAAATGACAGAATTAGTTACTTGAAATAATTGTTAAATGTCACATGATTAAAGCTTAATGTCTCGTTTGTATGAATGCAATTCTCATTTTGTCTTAAGGGTACGCTGACTTGTGCACACAACATTGTGCTCTATCGCTACTCCTTTCATTAAAATAATAGCAAGGTCTTTAAATTAAATTAGTGAAGAATAATATAACATTGTTTACAAATACCATTTTAAATATAGCTTGTACTTGAATTAGGTGAATGAGCAGGCTGAAAGAGTAAAGCTGGAAAAACAAAAACTGGAGCCCCTGGTGTGATGAGAGAGAGGCGGAGTAACATTTTATCTTTTGTCTCCTTTGTCTATTAGAGTACTGAATTATTTGTCTGTCACTTTCCAAATCCGTCTCTGTCTTCTCACTGTCTCTCTCAACTGAATCAGCGCGTACAGTAGTGTGAAAACTGAGCAAGTGATAACAGACGGACATGTGTGCAGCATGCAGGAAGCTTCAGTGGCACTGCTGCCATACTCCACAACTCCATTAATTAGAGCATACCCCCAACACTCTCTCACCCACACACACACACACACACACACACACACCATCCCCTGGCACCAGATACCCAGCCAACCCAGAGTTGCCCCTCCCCCAGCCTAAACACACAGAGAACCCACCAAAGCACGCACACACACACACACACAGCCAAATTTCTCATTACTGATGCAAGAAACGTGCAAAGGGGACTTTTGAGTGTTTGATGCGATTGACCCAGATCTTCAAGCGTGAGAGAATGAATGAGAGAGAGAGAGATAGAGAAAATGGAGAGAGCATCTGACAGAGTGGGATTGATAAAGGGAGTGAGAGATGGCATAGGGAGGATAGTGAGGAGCTTCATAAAAAGAGTAATTTGAAACACAGCTGGGTGTCTGTGTGCAAAAGGCTATGTAGATTCGGTGCGGGTCAGCGTCTCGAGCAAACACTCAGACAGGCCTTTCATAGGCTCCAAAGGAGAAGAGAGTCTTATCTACAGAGTACCCCCTTCTCTTCCACTCTTACCTCTTCCCTTTTCTCTTCCACTATCTCCCTCTTTCTGTCCTCCCCCTGCCTTCTCTCCATCTCTAAGGTCCCACACATGCACTATAATCCTCCTTTTATTGTGTGAGAAGAAGAGAACTTGGCCTTAAAATGTCTTGGAGGCTTACTGGAAACACCAAAGGCACCACCAACAGCACCTTAACTGCTTGTGTAGGCATGTTTTTTTATAGCTTGGTGGATAGGATAGGAATATCTGACAGTTTTGACCTTGTGGGGACATTTAGCTGATCCACATAAGTAAAAATTCTGTAGCTTTTATTTTAGCTTTAAAAAAAAAAAAGAGCCAAAAGGTTTACTGTTGGTTATTAAGGTTAAGATTAGGGTGACGTTTATGTCAATGGAAGATCCTCACATGAATAGTAAGACAAACTTGTATGTATGTATGTATGTATGTATGTATGTATGTTTGTGTGTGAGTGAGTGAGTGCGCATGTGTGCGCACTATGTTCCTGCCCTCTGGGCAGATAAAGAGGCTTTATCATGTGAGCCACTTTGTATTTAATCCACAATTACCTTCCATTACAACCCCTATCAGTGCAGCCGTGTTTGGCGCAGACATTTTCAAACTCCTCAGCTTTTAATTCTGAGCTGTTTACGCCAGCCACACAAAATTATTTATCCATTACAAATTTATCCATTTCCATTAGTCCGTCCTAGGCACTGTAGCATCATAAGCCACGGTCACATTTGTAATATGCAGTTCGCCTCTCTGAGCCAGAAGATGAGAATGAGAAAACGTCGGAGAAGCGTTGTCTAGTGTTAGCTCTACTTCTGTTTCAGAGCAAGCTAGCTAATTCGACAATCAAAAAAAAACAACAAACAAACAATACAAAGAACAACAGCCATCTAATCTAGGCTCCCAGCTGACTGCTTGCCTTTGGTTTAATAGATGTTGTCTATTACAAGAGGATAAATAAATAAATGTAGTCAAAATGTGTGTGTGTGCGTGTATGTCCATATAACATCCTGTTAAGGTCACTGAACCCTGAAATCAGAACGGAGTCACTCCAAAGCAGAGAACTCAGCAGAAGTGTGGTTAAGGAAGGAAAGCAAAAATATGTGTGTGTGTGTGTGACAGAGAGAGAGCAGTCACTGAGCTTCTTTTCTGGTGAGTAGTGGTATTTAGGGAAGAGGATTAAACTACCCAGTGTGAGATGGTAGAGTGTGTATCAGAGATACACTTTGTGTTCTCAGTGGGGGGAGAGTGTGTGTATGTGTTAGAACAGGTCTGTTCCTCTCTGATAAAGACACCCACATCGCTCATCTCGCAGCTTTTCCAAATCACCTACACTTAGTATGAACACCAATAAACAAAATACAAATTCATTTAAATGGCGGATCCATTTAGGAAATCAATCAATTCACCAAACAAAACCTGAGAAGTGTGCATACATGAAATAAATTCAGCATCAGAATTATCTGCCCTGTAGTTTTCAGCTCTTTATTTAGTATGAGGTGCATGCAGAGGATCAATACAGCCTTCCAGTTGTAGGTCAGTCAGTCGTTTTGGGTTTTTTTTTTCCACTTCACCTCGGTTTTCACTGTGAAGTGTGGAAAATAGTGAGAAAAGGAGGGAGTGTGATGAGGGGACAGGCAGTGAGACAGTGAGAACACATATTTCTGTACATATTAGGCAGAATGTACCTGCTTGTGACTCTGAGATTCTGAATGTGGAAGTGTGTGTGTGTGTGTGTGTGTGTGTGTAACACAATGCCATTATCTACATCTGTTCAGTGCTCCAAACAGTCACATCTGTATCTGTATCTGACCTGTGGGATCCCAGTCCGACTCCCAGTCTGTGTCCTAAAGCCTGTGTACAACTCATTTTATGGATGATTACATTATTAAACATTACATTAAATATTAAATTATGAAATAATTAACTGAGTCTGTCTGGGGAAGGGTAAAGACTAAGAAACATACTTTCCCTGAAACATATCTAAATGCTGCTCATCCTGCTTCACTGGGCAGAGGAAAGCGCTATCCGTCCTCTTCCACATACGCCCAGACACCCATGATTTGCTAGTTTTGATCTGATTGACAGAAGAGAGTAATGACATCCCTCCAATGGGCAATTTTGCTCTCTTGAATCCCGGCCCTGGATGTCACGATCTCACAATAATGGTTCATGCTATACCTCTTGCTTCTTTTCATACAACATTGTATATATGACACTACTTTGATTGCATTCTTACTGAGCATATATACTGAGCTTACTGAACACTTACTGAGCGTTCCTCTAGACTGGAGGTTTTGATGTGTAGATGAAGACTGCTGTGGTTCATTAGTATGCTGAGTCTTAGTGTAATGATTTATGTATTAATAAGACAAGAGGGTTCAAAGTAAATATTGTGCTCACACAGAGACATATTTGTAATGTTTCACAGCCTGACTGAACTTGAAACTGCAAACTTAACACTTTCTGCCACTGCAGCATCGTACACAAAAATCCAACACATTGTATGGGATACTATTATGTGGAGAATTTACAAAAAAATTTTAAAAAAAGGCTCAGATGATCTGGCGTGTCTGATCTATACGCTTTCCTGGCCACAACCTTCAGAATGTTAAAGGTTGCAATCTGATTGGCACAATCGCAGAAATTCCAATAGGCAGTCTGAATATATGGATACGAAACAAAAAAGCAAAGAGTCCTGTTATTCTCAGGGTGTCCAGAATTCATAGCTATTTGATTGCATGTCCAGTGGTGTGCTCTACATACCTTTAGCCTGTGTAGTGTGTTCACTCTGGAGCAAGCTGTCGGATGATGTACTAAAACCATTTTAAAAAATGAAGTGTGAAACACCAGACACTCAGTAACCGAGTCTGCTTTACATAACAGAAGAAGCGAGATTATTAGAGGGTGCCAGTGGTACGAATTTTGCAGAATCATCGACGCAGTGAGCGGGAACAGCACCACCTTGTTGACACAAAAAGCTTAAACCAGATATTTTGGATTTTAAAATTGTTTCTGTGGAGGCTGTGGGGTAATGACATGTGCTAGCAGTCATTTCTGTTACAGCACTTCATTGTATGCCATATAAGACATACTAGCTTGCTAATGAAATAGCAACCTATTCCCACAGTTTTCTTGCACATGATGTTTTACCAGTTTATCCAAGCAAAGGTGTGGACTAAATAATCCATGTAACAGAGTATCTAGTCCAAACAAGGACTCCAGCACCATCCTGAGATGGTCTAGCCTAAACACATTCGCAAGAACCTCAGTCAGACTGATTATTTCAATCTCTCTCTAAATGAACACACTTGTGTTTCTGACAGATTCCACCTTCTGTGCAGCATCACAGCCAGTATGGTGACTGCATGCACCAGTGATGGTCTTAACTTTGTAAGACACACTGTTTTTCTTTTCAAACTCATTGGCGAATTGAAGTGCTAAAAGTGACTTGAGTGGAGAAAAAAACTTATCTGCCACGTTTCTTTTCAAGGGTCATTTACCAAAGAAGCTGAACTCACTTCCATCTGTAACCCATCGAACTCATTCAGCATAATTAAGGCTTTAAATACAATTACAGAGTCAGCAGTGTGTAATGAAGTCTGGGTAATTGTGTGTCACGCCGGAGATGTGACGTTTCTGTTGTTTGGAGATAATCTCACAACCTGAGTGAAGGTAATAGAAAGAGTTTCAGATGAAGAGCTGGAGGAGGCATAATGTGAATGTGTCTGTGCACTAGAGACAAAAGAGACAGAGAGTGAAAGAAGAGATCACAAGAAGAGTCACATGGTACAACTTTCCATGTGCCCTGGCTAACACATTAAACCTGTTGTGTGTGTGTGTGTGTGTGTCACGCTCCTGTCAGAAGTTAAATCTAGGTCTTATTGCCAATGCAAAGGCAAAAACACATTATAATAGACTATTTGTATTCCCCTTCTTTATTACCTGCTATCTTTTATAATGACATTTAAGCAGTAAGTACGCCTCCTGTTTTCCAGACCTGCCATTAAATAGAGAACATGGCAGGAAATTGAGTTGAGGTGCGCTCAAGTGCTTAACAGCTGCAGATCAGAAACATTCAGACTTTCAAAACTATACCACTATCCACCTCCAGTTCTCGCTCACCACCACAGAAGAAGAAATCTATTAGTAGATGTCCAAAATGTAGCTATTTTATACAGTATATTAAATTCTTTCAGACTACGAGGGTTTTCATTCATTTAATTACTTTTCTTTAAAAGCAGAACCTCTAAAGAGAGACAAACCCCCAGAGAGACAAACAAAGGAAGCTATTTTGATTCCTGATGTAACCTTTTTTTATTATTTGGACAGGACTCTGAAAATAACAGAGATTTGAGTGTCCTCACTAACACTTGCACAGGGTCGTAAGGGTTGTATGCCTCAATGAACAGTGTCACGCCAAATGTTCACTGAGGCATAATATATACAGCTCATGTCTTTACTGCAAACTGATTGCTTTGACCATTATTATAACAGCTTCCTATAGGGCTCGTGGCCGTGCAGTTTGTGCTTGATCATTACACGCACATAATATGTAGGCTACCTGTGCTAGGAATTCGATAAGTCCTTTTACATTCCATCTATATTTTGTTGTTCAGCGTTTTAAAATTGGTCAGTGCTTGGTTTTGGGTTTGCTCTCTGCAGCAGATGATAGAAAAGAATGTCTCTTCATACTGAAGATGGATGTAACAGGATATAACATGTCAATATACTGTACGGCATGTACTCTATATTACATGGGGCTATTTGTTCATTACCTGGGGTTATTTCTACTGGTACTTTTATAGGAGGTACAATATGGTGTACATTTTCCAGGTACTGACATAAGGGTTCAGGCAAAACTAAAATCCCAGAGATTCATCAATAATTATTACATTACCTCACCTCCCCAAGTAAAAGTACTCCAGTCTGAATAGAGCTATAGTGTAGAAATATTGCACAGGCCAATGGTTCCCAAATGTAGTCTTGAAGACTACAGCCGCTTCACTATGTAGTACACTAATTCATTTTTTTAGTCATGTTCAAAACAGTGTAGAATATCCAGTGTACTTATGAAACCCCACAATGCAATGCAGGTAAGCTAGTTTCGAAATGATAAGTACAGAGAAATAGGACATAGGCATTCAGACACTTTTATTTTGTTATTTAATATACCTCCAGTGCATATATCCGCTTCACACATGCATATGTAATTTATATATGTAATGTCTTTTGACTTTGTACTTATAAGTATGAACCAAAAAGTATGTAATCATAAGCTTCCTAATGCTCTCTTCCTACTATTATTAAGCAACACTCGAATGGAAAAAGGCTACAGAGCCATAGCAAAGACCTTAAACATCCCTGTCAATATAAGTGGTCCGATAATATGTTCATGGAACCACAACTTATCATGAACAGGTGCACCATGCAGGATTTCACAACATACTCTTAGACTAACGACAAGGAAGGTAAGAGAGAAGCCAGCAGTCACTCGAAAGGAGTTGCAGGACAACCTGAAAGCAGCAGGAACAACAGGTACACAGAGAACAATAAGCAATGAACTGCACCACAATCATCTCTGTCCCTACACCTCACGCATGTAAACAAATCAGAACTCTTTTAAAACAAAAACAAAATACCTATTTCCTGTCATTGTATACTTGCCAGGGTGCATCATTTGGGCACTTATGTATTGCATTGTGGGCAATTACGCATTTCATTGTGGGATTGAATGAACAAATTAGGCCTTCGCCACTAATATCCATGAATTGACTAGAAATGATAAAATGAGTCAGTGGTGTGGGTGAGGGAGTGTTAATTTTCAGTGTGGGGTTTACCAGTGACCTAACACTAGTAAGCTAACACTAGCTAAAAACACAACACTTATACATGACAAGTAATAAAAGATTTATAAAATGGTTCATTTCCTCAAAGAAAAAAAAAAATCCAGGGGATTAAGTTTAACTTCTGCTGTTGCAACTTTTTATACTCACAGCACAGCACATTTCCTTAAACAGTATAATTAAAAGCTTCTGATTTAGCGCAGTACCTCATTAAATAATGAATCAGCGTATTCCTGTTTAGTGAGTCAGTTTACCACTACTTTTTATTTCTACTTTTGGTTTCTATTTTTTATTTTCTTCTGGTGATAAACTTTAGTAAGCTTACCACAATGAAACATCTTGCCTCCCTCAGAGTTGGACATTTTTCTTCTTGTTATTCTCATATTTTGTCATTGAGGCCAGCTGTATTTTCAAGCTTATGTAAGTCAAGTAATAAATAGTAGTGAATTTTGGTGAACTCCTTATGAACAGTAGTGTATAGCGGGCAGTGTCCGGCAAAACAGGAGGAGTTGGAGAGGCACCCTACAGCAAATTATTGAAAAGTATTAGGCAAGATATTCAGAATAAACCTCATAGTGTTTCATATCCACTCAGAAATAATATAAAAATGCCTGAAAATATTAAGATATAGCAGCTTTAATTGCTAATAATAAAAGGGCTGTGTAACAGCACTATAAGACTCAGGTATGAAAACAGTAGTAAAATGGACAATTAAAATAAACAAAGCAACTTTGTCAAAACTTTTGGTTTGTTATTCATGCTTGTGGATCGATTTGCCTGTCTCACTTTAAAAGAACTCCTCAAAAAGCAACGATTCGTTCCGCAATTACCCATCACTGCTATCATTAAAAACTGTTATTAAACCACTGAAGTCTACAAAACACTTTGGAAAAACTGCTCAGGAGTGCAAATGGATGTTAATGTCCCAAACTGTGACTACATATGGCAGACTAGAGTGTGATATTTCAGAATAACAGCTGTCAAATTGTCATCCTAAGAACCACTTTGTCTCCGGGGAATGAAGTGAGAGACATTACGGACGCTCTGTCCATAACGGCGGAGTTGATGACGCTTGTAGCGCTAAATGATGATGGGGACGAGGCTTCATACTCGAGTGCTACATGATTGGCTGGCAGAGTCATGCGCGGGAGGCCAAGAGGCCTGCAAACCAGCTCCCAGAGGAGCAATTAAGTCAGGAACAGCGGCGCTTGTTTACACGGTCTTGCTGCTCCAGACCAGAAAGCGAGCAAATTAATAACCACGACTCAACAGGGAGGCAAGTATGCACCAAGACCAACCCCATCGTACCTTCAGCGATGTGACCAGCCTAAACCTGTGTTCAGAAAGAGACACCAAATTCACTGTAAATCATACTGCCTGAACAACATGCATAATAATAGCCTACAGCATTTTTAGCAATATTACACATTAGTTTTTATTTCAGCGTGATTAGATTTTTTTTAATTTTGCAGCTCCTAAATGTTTCCACTTTGCTATCATAGCTAGACCTAATTCAGATTTGCAGAGGCGCATGCCTAGCTCCAGCCCACCAGTTCCCAACCCTGGTCCTGCAGAACTCCCTGTCCTGCACACTTTAGCATTTTCTCTGCTCAGACACACTCATTTCAACTCAGGAAGGGCTGTTGGTTAGCTGGTTAGTTGAAACAGGTGTGTTGAGAACAGGAAAAACACGAAAATGTGTAGGACATGCCAAGCCCAGAATGGGAACCTGTGCTCTGACCTATTTATATGTTAATCACAAACTGGTTTCATAACTCATGATATGTCAATAGTGATGCAGTGTATCCTGCAGTAATATTAATGCACATTCGATGTTTGTCAATGCAGTCCAATTATGCGGACTCCTCAGACTAAGGCCTTGCTTATTTGCCTGTAGATGGTCCTGTCCTGTCAAGGTTATTATAGTTTATACTGAAATTAGTATTAGAAGTTTTAACCTTAAACAATAAATAATATATAAAATGTATAATATTTTTATGTATAATAAAAAAATAGACTTGTAGTTAATCTAGAGTTTTACACAAAGTTACATGAGCATAAAAAAAAAATAATAATAATATTTTTAAAATTTATTTTTAGTTAATTACCCTGGCTGAAACGTTTTAATTCACATCTTTTCACGCCTGTCAACATTTAGACCAAAACATTATGTGGAAAGAATTGTTAAACTAAATATTTGTTTTAATGATGCAACGCTGAACTTTAAGGGTGTTAGGGTGTAGGTTATGTAAGGAAATCTCTTGAGTGAATCTACTTTTCACTCAAGTTGTTGTCAATAATATGATTTGAAGCATTTTCACTAGTGCTCTCAGACTTTTGGAGGTTCCACAAAAATATGGCATTTACCATTTAGGAATTACAGCCATTTTAAGCAAAGCACTTCCATTATCAGGGGCTCAAAGGTATTTGGACAAAGTGACACAATTGTAAATAAAACCATAATTTTAATACTTGGATGAAAATCCTTTGCAGTCAATAACTGCCTGAAGTCTGGAGCCCAGCTGCCAAATGCCAACTCAATAACTGATATCAACTCCAGACCTTTTATCTGCTTCATTTGTCTTGAAGTAACGAG
>CM075026.1:13904100-13945056 GCA_037576675.1 Pangasius sanitwongsei
GGAACCTCTTAAAATAAAGCTGAAAGTCTACACTTCGATCCCATCTTGATTGTTTTATTTCAAATCCATTGTGGTGGAGTATAAAGGCAAAATCACAAAAACTATGTCATTGTCCAAATACTTCCGGACCGAACTGTGTATATATATATAACTTCATAATATTTTAACTTTCCACCCATTTTTCCTGCTTTTATTAAAATTTCTGTTAGATTGAATTTATTTATACTGAGCTTGAGATTAAAGCTCCTTTCAGTTTAAGTATACCATCAGTTAGGTTTGATTAGATTAGATTAAAATTGCAGACCCCTTGGCTATACTTCACACTTTTGCTTTTGTAGTTGTTCCACTGAAAAGTTTCAACTTGGTCACTATAGACAGCGATCTGGACTCTGTGTGTAGGGCGCGAGTACGACACCACTTCCAGAGCATACCACCCCAAAGTGTATTATTTTCAATTTACAGCATGGTCTGAACTGTTATTCCACCTATGCCACAGCAATTTGCCACTGATTACAAACTTTATATATTAATTAACACCACGTTGCACTTTTTAACTGTTTATAGTTACATTTAATGTTGTGGAACATCTGCGAGACTTACGTTATAACAATGATAAACAGTTGCTTGCTCACCAGCCTCTCCTTTTCTCTCTGCTGAAGTTAATGAGACAACAAAAACACAGCTTATCATTTTACCGAGAAACAACAAAGTGTAAACTCCTCTGTCCTGCCTTTTCCGAGCTGGGAAACTTTACAAAGCACCATGGCTGTTACAAAGCGCTGGCACTTGCGCTTAACCAAATCAGCGATACAGGTCCCATACAAATCCCTGTGTATGAGCTGTTAAGACAGTAACGTATTAGAATGAGCGCATGAACATAAACCTGTTGTTTATGTTACTGTTGGAGCTACTTTCTGAGCCATGTGTTATATAAAATTAATGCACAACTTCTGGCATCAGATTCGAGAACTCAAATGTGCTGTGTATTAATATATACATTAATGTTATTTCACTAAAGCGCCAATAAATCTGCAATTCAGCACATTTTGGTGATTTCTGTGCTCACCACCACCTTGAGAAGAAGATTAATGACTACATATTAAATTTATATAGGTTGTTAGATCACTAAATCACTCACCTGAGCTCTACTACAGACAAATAGGACTACAGTTGAGCTCAAGTTGATGACTGATGATGAGAGGTAAACAATGAAGCAACAAAATATCATATAAAATACCTCACTTGTTGCCTGAACATGTTTATTATGAAATGTTTTATTTTATGGCTCTTGCATTATCTATGTGGTCTTGTCATTATCTACCATAAAATTATTTTTAATTACCTAAAATGGCCTTGGCCAAAATGCAACACTTTCACAATAAATAGGTATAAAAAATTATTTTTAAAACAATGTGATTTCCTTTAAATGAAATATTTCTTTTTAATCACTTTTAAGTATTTTTTTTCTTTTATAGCTCTATATGAATAAAATGTATCATTATTTCAAAGCAATGCAAAGAAAGATTTTGTCCATCAATGCAGTTATTAATACTGCCTTCAGCATGAATGTATAATTTGCTTCTTTTTATAGCATTTTATGAACTTCTATTAATTTCTTATAACACAAGTAATATCTTTTTTTTTATTTTTTAACCTTAGAAATCACCTTTTGTATTCATTTAAAACTCAGATTTAAAACTCAGATTTAATATTGCACTGAGCCACAAAATAGCATCCAATTAAACGATGAATATTCTCCGTGCAAGCCTCTAGACCTAAAATGTTTTCCTGTTTATTTTTCTCTACAGAAAACTGGAGTGAATATCTGAAGCAGTGGCAATCGACAGCTGTTGTGTAGCAGCGTGTGTGTGCCCACCCGCGGTGTGTGTGTCCTCCTTCCCACTGCTGTGTGCTTGTTTTTGTGTCTCCTTGCTACCCTTGACCTGACTGAAGTGTCACCATGCTGTGGACTCTTCTCCTGGCACTGATCCTATTGCTGGTGCTCCAGGCCCAGTTGTACGTGTGCCTGAGGGAGCTCAGATCCTCCACGACCTCTGTGATCTCAGTGAACCCGAATGAGACCACCAACAGCAGCACCTCACGACGCATACCAGGTGCCATCATCATCGGGGTGCGCAAGGGTGGCACCAGAGCCCTGCTGGAGATGCTCAACCTTCATCCAGATGTGGAGGTAGCCAAGGCTGAAGTGCACTACTTCAACTTGGATGAAAACTTCCACAAGGGTTTGGACTGGTATCGTGCTCAGATGCCTCTCACCCTTGCTGGGCAGGTGACCGTGGAAAAGACTCCAGGTTATTTCACAGCACCTATGGTTCCAGCCAGAATGTGGTCAGTGAATCCAGCAGTGAAGCTTCTTCTGATCGTACGCGACCCAGCCGAGAGGCTGGTGTCTGACTACACACAGGTCCTGCACAACCGCATCCAGCAGAACAAGCCATACAAGCCTCTGGAGGAACTGCTCCTGCGCAGAGGACACATCAACCCCAACTACAAGGCCCTCCAGAGAAGCCTTTACCACCAACACTTGGCCAGGTGGCTGGCGCTTTTCCCCAGGAAACAGATCCATATTGTTGATGGAGAGGCATTAATCCGAGACCCATTCCCTGAACTTCAAAAAGCAGAGAAATTCCTGGAACTTCCACCACGGATAATGCCAGATAACTTCTACTTCAACGCCACTAAAGGGTTTTACTGCCTGCTTTCTGCAGGACATGACAAGTGCCTGGATGAATCAAAAGGAAGGCCGCACGCACCCCTCAGCAACGAGGCTTTCCAAAAGCTCTGTCGATTCCTCAGATTGCCCAATCAGATCTTTTTTAGGATGACAGGCCAGACTTTTGACTGGTGCTGATAAAAAGTTTATACTAGATTTTAAAACTGTAGACAAAATCTGCCATGAAACATCCTGTATGCTCAGAACTCTACACATTATTTGATATTTGACTGAGATGTGATTAACATCTGGGGTTTATTCCAACCAGAGCTTCTAACCAAACTTGGTTTATTCCTACCAAGTCCAAGAATTGAGCTGAAAAAGAAAAATAACAAGAGCACAAATGTGAAAAACAGACTGTACTCCTGGTGCAAAGGTTCCTCCTGGTGTTGGTTATGCAGAACTGCAACAAACCTGATCTTGCTCTTCAGGGGTATGGATTAATGGACTCAGGCTGTAGATCAGGATTTACTAATCTTATCCACAGATTAGCTGCTTGGTTTTAATGAAAACCTGCAGCTGCACTGGCACTTTGTGGATAGGATTGTTGAGCCCTGCAGTAGACTATGACTAGACTGTGTGTTTAAAATGTTAATACATGTACATAAAAAAAAAACAGCTGCTGACGGATGTATGTGTAATATGTAAGTACTCACATTACCAATAAGACAAACATTACGTATCTTATACTTTCTGTGTATTTTGTGTACTTTACAAAGGTTTAGTATACACTTTGTATAAGTGTCTGACCGAGCACCATAATCATTCTAGTAATTAGTTGGCTTTTCATCCTTGCCACTTGTAAAAATTAATCTATACTTGAATGTTTTGTCTGCCATTTTGAATAGAAGTTTCTATTTTTAAACACTCTTTAAAAGGATTCTGTGGCTGTATGCAGTTTTTACTCAATACGTGAGTGTACAAAAAATGTGCAAAATCATGCTTTAGGATCAAAATGAATGCCATACACACTCATAGTAATATCATTTAATATCTTTCAGTTCCTCGTGGGAGCTCGTTGTTTTTCCAAACCAAAGGGCCATGATTTATCTTCAGGAGAGAAGAGGAATTCTGTTTCCTCTACAGCCACCGCAGCAAAGACGACCAGTTGAGGGAAAATACCCAGTGAGCATTTTGGTTTACCTTCAGTTAAGAAATAAAGATACTTCACAACTATAATTTGGCCCTTCAGAAATATGAAACATTTGAAAACTTAATAATCGCTTCACAACTGCATGTGTTCATAATCATATTTGTACTTCTATGACTGTACTAATAATAGTGTCAAAAACTGTGCTGAAGTGTGCTTCAAGAAGCTCTCTCATGGAGGTTTAGTTTCAGAACAGTGAGTAGTGCAATCAGTCATACTAAATATTACAGTGAATTATTGTAAAAATGATTAGAATTGTCTCAAAATCTCCTGTCAACTGAAAATAGTGCCATGGCTCAGTCCAGTTCTTATTTACTGTCCGTGATCTTCATTCATTCATCTTCAGTAACCACTGTGTCCTGGTCAGAGTCCCGGTGGATCCAGAGCCTGTCTCAGGGACACTGGGTGCATTTAATGAGCTGTGAGGTGCCAGATCCACGACGACCCTGATCAATACAAAGCGGTTACTGACTAAAGTGAGTGAGCGAGCTGATTTCTTGGACCATGCCTGGAATAAGCTTAAGGTTGAATGTGGAAAGAAAGAAACATTTTCTGTTTTGTAAAAAACGTGTTTTTATCAGTTCCATTTTTCAGTATAAAACACTTCCATAACTCTGGCCAATCAAACAAATTCACTTTCATAACAGGACAAAAATCACAATTCCTGCATGTCTCTCTAAAATAGCTTTGAACACAGGGATCTGGTTTAAACTAATTTTGTAGATGATAACAAACTAAACAAATTACTCAGGGTTAGCTAATACAACATTTAAATGAACATTAAAATGAACATTAATTTAAAAAAAAAAAAAAAAATAGAAAAAGAACGGATGAACGAACGAATGCAAGTTTATCTGATCACAGTCCGAACACAAGTCCTTGAGTCCAGCCCACCACGATGATGGCGTTTATGCAGTCTTCTGCTGGCCCTTCTTGCCAATCAGGGACTTGTGGATGTGAGGGATCACACCTACAAAAACACACAGCTATTGTCAGTCTAGCTCAGACCAAGTACTTACGCTGAAAGAAAATGTGTCTATACATCATTTAATCTAAATCCTTCACCTTTCATAGCAAGCAAACCACTTAGCACATTTTAAGCTTAAAGTGTCCCAACTCACCACCACCAGCGATGGTAGCCTTAATGAGGGAGTCCAACTCCTCGTCTCCACGAATGGCCAGTTGTAGATGGCGGGGAGTAATACGCTTCACCTTCAGATCTTTGGAGGCGTTTCCTGCCAACTCCAGCACCTAAGTAGAGACACAACCACTCTCAACCAACTATTTTCATTTAGTACATATGGAAATGAAGATTTATCCTATTGGTGAAGCAATGTTACAAAACATCTGCATCTACTCTACTATGTAACCCTTTTTTTTTTTTTTTTACAATTTTTTTTAAACATAGTAAAAAAAACAAACAAAAAAAAAAGGCCCACAGTCTTTGCACAGGAAACACAATCACTGTGGTGTGCACATATTTCTGATGCACAGACATCGTCCACTCCATAATCGCCCCTTTCCCTCTCCCGATCTTTGCAATATATCTTACAATAGAAATGGTTCTGTAAATCAGACACAATGCCTGTACTTAATTCTTATATACTTGCTATAAAACAAGATTTGGTGGCTGCAGAGTATCTTTTAAGCTAGCCCAGTCTGGTGACCCTGTCATTAACCGTCATGTCTACTCCTTCTTCAGTGAAAATGTTCAGAGAGGCAGGATGGTCAGTATGGGGCAGCAAGATTCCTGTCCCAAAACACCTTTATTGATGCTTCGTGCGGTTCCCATTTTTAGCCACTAGGCGCAATAACACCACTACAGAAGCCAAGGCTTTTTTTATAATCAAAATAAAAAAAGGCTTTACAAATCTTTGCAACTCTTCTACAGAAGATAAGTGCACAACATCTAGAAAGACATGCAAATCAATGGAACATCGGCTTATATTCGTCAAATAGCAACGTTTTTTAAATCACTGGTCACTCAAAATAGCTGAGCAGTATTAATGGAATTTAAAATGCAATTTAAAGTGTTGAGAATGAGGACTTTATTAAGATAAGTATTTGTCGAATGGCTGGTATACACGGCGGGGCTTTATGGACAAGCCGCCACTGTTTCTGATAAACCTGACACTTGATAGTCATCAGGCTGTAAAGGAATGGTAACACAAAGTTACACCGGACTCTGATGAGTAACTGCCTTTACCTCAGCTGTGAGATATTCAAGAATGGCAGCGCTGTACACAGCTGCTGTAGCTCCCACTCGCCCATGACTGGTAGTGCGGGTCTTCAGATGCCGGTGGATACGACCCACAGGGAACTACAAACAGGCAAAAAAGAGGTATTATTTACTAATGGCCAAAATCATAAGCAGATAGATTTCACTAATGAAATGACCACTCAGAATGTAGCTGACAATCCACTGTTTATTGTTATGCTACTGAAAGAAAAAAAAAAAAAAACAGTGATGTGCTTTTGGCAGGATGAACATAGCAGCAAGGTAGCATGGTCAGAAGTCAAAATAAAACTGAGAAATGAATGTAACATTACCCAGCCCGACTGTGACCTTGACAAACCTGCTCTTCGAGCCAAAAGAGATGAACACTTCTGTAATGACCTTTTAGTTTACAAATGTTACAATAAAGCATATTTCAGTAGTATTAACATATGAACTATTCAAATGCTTTAAATGCTTTTTTACTCACGTACAACATATAATTTATCTATAGTGCTACAATATTGTTTAGCATTTAAACAACCGGCTCAATTATTGTGCTTATAGCTCAGCCAAATTTCTATTATACATTGGAACTAATATAGGATTATAATTTACAATGTAAAAGAAAATATTTTCTCATGATTTATAACAAAGTATGAAAACTGCTTGGCTTCAGAACCAAAGTATGAAGAATACTCGGCCCGGTTCCTTAATACTGAGTGGAAAATCATTCAGCCATTATTACACAGCCTCAATTTAGTCTAAAGCAAGAACACACAGATGAACACTGCTGACATAATAAACATTAGTGTTAATACTGGCACTTGCCTGAAGCCCAGCCCTTTGGGAGCGAGACACCGCTTTGGCCTTGGCTTTGCCACTGTCCTTTCCTGCCTTGCCACCAGCCTGGGATTTAATCAAACACACGGTTAGTTTTACCTCCAGAGTGAGCAAACATGCAATTTTATTCACACAAAACAAACATCCATGCAACAATTTGAAACCTTTGAAAATTACATTCACTATGCTTATACTTATACAAAAATCATAAGGAAAGTTGGCATAATGTACATCATCCTAAACTCATAAACTTTAAGGAGCTATGTATGGTCTCACAACTTCACTCATCATTATTCCATTACGTATATATGATATATAACATGTATATAAAATACATGCATGCACTAGTATCTATATCAGATAAATAAATAGACAGATACTAGGCTTATAGCAGTTCACTCACTATAATACATCACTGATATTTAGTTATTAAGCCGGCATCGTGGTGTCGGTTCACTTCGGAGTCGATTCCAAAATGAGTCAAGCAAAATTAATTTAGCAGACAAGGAAGGGGATATTTATTTTACTCTTCCCTTTGTCCCTATTCTAACGAGATGAATTCAAAAGAAAAGTAAGATAAATATCCCCTTCCTTGTCGCGTGTGCGCGCGCAGTGAATCATTTTCGGAGTGCGGAATCGACTCCAAAGTTTTGAAGTTGACTTCAAATTTAATTCGAAACGCAAGTAATCTGAGAACCGACTCATTTTGGAATCGACTCCGATGTGAACCGACACCACGATGCCGGCTTAATAACTTGCCACACACGATATGTTATACTGTTTATGCTATTAACATTAAATAATGTAAAGTTTATCAACGCTACTGGTACGGAATCTTTTTTTTTTATTTTTATAATAGTTACAAGCTAACTGATTCAAATAGCTTAAACACTGAATAATGTACAAGTCAGAAAACGTTCAGAAAGCACGTAATGTAAAGCATTTCCATAGTTTAGGGGTTTTCTCTTTAGTATCGTGCTGTGCCATTTCCATCATTGCGTTTTCAGTCTACATGAAGTTTTGATTGTAGTTTTTACAGCCTACAGACAGAAAGATGAATTGATTTGAATCCATGTACTGCCACTAAAGATGTTTCCCGTCGAGTGAGACTCATATGAGAATATAAGTATAAAACATTACTTTTTGTTAGTTAGCGAGTTTAGCGATTGAAAAGTAATGAAGTATTACATAAACACATCCTATGTAGTAATAAAATACAACACATACTAATAAGCACGGATCCACAAACAGCTTCCTGGATCTCAATGAATGAAGTAATCAGCTGGTAAAATAAACCTAGTTAGCACACTGGGTCCAAAACAACCCACAAAACCAAATCTACACTGACTGCTCTGGTGCTAAATAATAAACCTCAGCTCGCTCGTCTAAACAAAAAACACTCTGTGACCATAAAAATTAATTCTACAGCTTTTCTGGATATCAGTTTCAATCTAATGTCAGCCAGCTAACCGAGCGAGGTGAAGCCGCAGGCAGGAAAGGTAAACAACCCAAACCAGCGCTGCTCTACGCTACTAGCTTCCGAGTTAAAGACTACTAATCTCAAACAAAAATATCAGCTTATACTCAACAAGCTGCAATTTCCCATGACTCGAAATGACCATCGGTAGAAAACAAAATCGCATCAACAGTAGGAAAAAAAGTTGCAAATTATACTAAAAACAACCAACCCACTGTTTTCCGAAGCTGTTAGCGCGCGGAGACAACGATGAAGCTAAGCTAGCGGATTAGCAAAAAAACGCCGTTTACTCATTCAAACAGTTAATAACGGCAGACACACGCTACATTCAACAAAACGCAAAAAAAATTACAGACACCATAAAGCCAAACTAAAGAAAAGAAAAACATACCATTGTAACGGTTGGTTGTTTGGGACGCGGATCCGGGAGGACTAAGCTAAATCAATTTGGCCTCAAACAGAGAGGAACAATAAACCTCCGTTTAGAAGAGAAACACTTCAAGGTAAACGAGCAGAGACATTGACCAATCATGTTCGCCGTTGTTGATTCGAATTTTACTACTAGCCAATGATATTGCAGGTTGCTAAACGTTTTCCCCCATCCCCCACCGATGAACGGTATTTTGCACATACAGAGTGAAGGCGGGACTTAGTGCAACTATGAAATGTACTCAAAACTTTTACTCCCTCTTCAACTGTGAGGAAAAAAATAAAAAAAATAAAACCCAAAACTATAAACAGCAAAAATCACCTTTAAAATATATATATAGATATATATATATATATATATATATATATATATATATATATATGCAGTTAAGATAATAGTTTGTATTTTCTGTGGAGGTTATATATTATGGAGTTAAAAACATAAAATTGTGCAGTTCATTTAACTGTTGTTCGAGTCCTAATAGTTTAAAAATAATTAGTCATAGAATTATTAGTGTTCAACTCTACAATCTTTATTCTACGGGTCTTTTAGTGTTGTATGACAAAAATCTTAATCACTTTTGAGAAAAGGGTAAAACTCCAATCCGCCAGTAAACACTACTGACAACAGAGTGAGGCGGGACTAAGAGTTTGATTGACGTCGCAAATAGACCAATAAGAAAGCTATGTTTGGTAGCAGTTGCCTTAACAGACAAGATCCTAGTCCAATCGGGTTATAGGGAATTCATGCTCAGTTGAGGTCGCGAAGGATTATTTTTCCCACTCGTATTCCAACAAACCCCGCCTCCTACACCAGGACTGGTTAGTATTTTATGAAAGCGCTCATCGATTGGACAATTTAGAAGTCGTCACGTCACCGTGGCAACCTTTGGATCTTCAAGCGCATCTGAGAAACACCGTGGTGGCAATAACAAAATCTTACAACCGCGTTTAACCAAATCATAATTAATAATATTATTGTTTAGCGCAATGTTTGTCTTTTTATTATTTTACCACCAAATTTATGATCTTAAACTACAAGTCAGTATTAGGGTAGGAGGCGGGTTTGTGTCGGTATACGGGTGGGAAAAATGACTCAGCGGTAGAGTGCTAGAACGCAGAGAAGCAGCTGCTGGTGATGGTGAAGATGGCGGATGGGGATAGTGGGAGTGAGCGCGGTGGAAGCAGCGGTGGTGGAGGTGGAGGAGGCAGCGGATTCCCCCATTTCCAGCGGGATCAAGAAGAGACCCAGGAGCTGGCCTCCAAACGCCTGGACATCCAGAACAAGCGTTTCTACTTGGACGTGAAGCAGAACTCGAAGGGCCGGTTCGTGAAGATCGCCGAGGTCGGCGCCGGGGGCTCCAAAAGTCGCCTGACGCTGTCCATGTCGGTGGCGGCGGAATTCCGCGACTACTTGGGCGACTTCATCGAGCACTACGCCCAGCTCGGGCCTAGCACCCCGGAGCAGATCGCACAGTCCTCGGGCGGGGAGGACGGCGGTCCAAGACGGGCCTTGAAGAGCGAGTTCTTGGTGAGGGAAAATCGAAAATACTACCTCGATCTGAAGGAGAACCAGCGCGGGAGGTTCCTGAGGATCCGGCAGACCGTCAACCGCGGCGCGGGGTTCGGGATCGGAGGGGGAGTGGTCCCTGGGGCGGCCATGCAGTCCGGACAAACCATCGCCCTCCCGGCTCAGGGACTAATCGAGTTCCGCGACGCTTTGGCCAAGCTGATAGACGACTACGGCGGCGATGATGACGAGCTAGCCGGGCCTGGATGCGGCGCCGGCGGCTACAGCGAGCTGCCTGAGGGCACGTCCATCACCGTGGACTCGAAGCGCTTCTTCTTCGACGTTGGCGCCAACAAGTACGGCGTGTTTCTGCGGGTCAGCGAGGTGAAGCCCAGCTACCGGAACTCGATCACGGTGCCGTTTAAAGCCTGGAGCAAGTTCGGGGGCGCTTTCTGCCGCTACGCCGAGGAGATGAAGGAGATCCAGGAGAGGCAGAGAGATAAAATGTACGAGCGGAGAGCGGATGAAGAGTCCGAGGGAGACGACGTGGACGACGACTGATTTCTCCTCCCCAGGACCGGGCTTTAGTGTCCACACACGCGTTTGACAACTTTGAAAGGATGTGCATGATGAACTTTTAATACTAAAACACCTATCGCGAATAAAGTTGTGTGACTGACAAACATGGCGTAAATTAAAATAAACAAACAAACAAAAAAGAATCTGTAAAGCATACACACAGCTAGCTAGCTAAGCTAAGTTAAGCGACTTTTCTCGAGCTAGTTAGCTAGCTAGCTGCACTAGGCCTAGTTAGTGAAAAGCTCCTTTTTTTGGTGCAGACCTGTTTTAAATGGCATGTAAGAAAAGGCATAATTAAACCAACCAAAAAACCTGTTCTTAATGTGTTTATGAACACAATGTGAGCATACAGTGTTACTTATTGAGGTTATTTACAGTATGCATTGCCATAATAGACAGACAGAAGACCAGCAAATTCACAAGCAGCTTATTCAGGAAGTTTGTTTCTTGGATTTTCTCACCTTTGTTTCAGGTCTCTGGTAATGGATTTATTTACTTTTGGCTCCAGTTTCTGGGCTAAGATTTAATTTCAGAAGTTCAAGCAGAAACTTGGACATTTTGCAGTATATACAGACACATTATGTGGACCATTGACACAAAAAAAAAAAGGTGCTATGAAACATTTCACCACCCCCTTAAACATTACTTCTATGTATTATTATTATTATTGCTATTATTATTAACCTGTAAAATAGAAAACCAGTTGAATGTACATACTAAATTATTATAAATCATTCTTACAGAGATGGTCGAAGGTTGACAAAGCACACAGCCACTATTATCCTAAAACTTACTGATACTTTAACACTTTGCTCTTAAATTACAAAAGTTAGCACAGATACTGAGTGTTGGTATTTTTTAAAGGATGCTACATTAACCTGCTTTAGATCGTCGCAAGAAGCGATAGGGATTCAGTATCCGTCTGAGTTCGACTGTCCGATTACAAGTTAGAAGTTAGTGAATTGAAAAGAATTGAGTGTAACTGGAAAATACATTAGATTCAACGTAAAAACTCACCCAACGGGGGTTAAATACTTATTTTTAAACACGCAATACAGAAATATATATAGAAATATATTTATATATAGGAATATAGGATTGATTCAATTATAACAGGCTAATTTAAACAAATCTTGGATGCAATTATCCAGTGGGATGTTTCTTCTGTTTCATTTTTGTTTTAATTTTTTCATACGGTCCTTATTGACATAAGGCGATAAGAACATCGGAACAGTATTTAATGCTTTGTGACCTTTCTCACTACAATTTGACTTTTTTATTTTTTTTTAAATTTTAAATCCCTCTTCAAGAGAAATGTTTCTTTTAGCCTTTTGTATTATTTGTATCTGAATATGCATAAGACATCAATAATCTCCCAGAACAGCCTTTTCTCATCAATCTACATGTCTTTTTCCATGAGATTTGAAAGCATATGTCTGTTACAGCCACCCTGTCTGATCTTTTTGTACCTGTTCTGATCACTGTATGCTGAATTATTAAACATTTCATTTTCTCTAGAGAAGAACAAGCAGAATTTTAAAACTGTGACATTTGTCACACATAGCCTTGATGTGTGAACTCTTTCTTCAGGTTTTGCTTTAAAACCCTTGTCATATTCACCACCTGGGAGCAATAGCAGTTTTCTACTAGTTTTAAAATCCGCTTCAGTTTTGCCTTCAGTTTAGATCTTTTCTGTACCATGTCCCATGAAAAAGGCAGCTGTTCAGTCGACATCATTCTGCTGTAACACTCCACCAACTTCCTTTCAACGACAAATAAAAATTCTTTGCTGAAGAAATGATTCTTGTTTGAGCCGTTTGTGTGTGTGTGGAGCAGCTGAAAACAAGCGTGTGCCCAGAAATTTGTAGAAATTTGTCAACACTAAAGGAATATCACACATAACAGATGTGCTATGAGTTAAAGGTACACAATCATTTGTACAGATTTCGAACATCCAAATGTTCTGTTTACTAATGTTTACTGTGTCATTAGATTGCGCACATGCTCAGAAATTAATGCGATGTGGGTGCAATACCAACGTTAAAAAGTGGAGGCAGTATAGCACCATGTGACACTGTGTCCTCAACTGACTAAACAAACTAACATTGTGTCTCAAATCATATACTCATATACTATATATATATATATATATATATATATATATCATATACTATTCTAGACCGTTAGGATCCCTACTGGATTTTCTAGATTAGTAACTACTTTTAAATGTAAGGACCGAGTTTTCGACTTGAGAGGCAGCCCAATGAGAACAATCACACTCACTGCAGAAAGTTTTAAAGAGAAACAGAGTTTCTGTGCATGTTCTTTCTGTGTCCATGTGGGTTTGCTTCAGGTTCTATGGTTTCCTCCCACCTCGCAAAAAACATGCCAGATTGGCTAAGATGAATTGCCAGCGTGTGTGTTCATGGTGTCCTGCATGGCCCTATTCCAGGGTGTATTCCTGCCTCATGCCCAGTGTTCCTGGAATAGACTCTGGATCCACCACAAACCCCTGACCATGATAAAGCACTTATGAGTGAGTCAGTTCTGGTAGCTTCCTGTACCATTTATCTAGGCCTTCCATCTGCATTAGCTAGTGAATCAGCTAGCAAAACAGTGAAATAACCTGCCCTGGAATATCCACCCAAAGCGGTTGTAGTTCTTATAAATTTACTTCCATCACCAAGAAGCATCACCAGAAATAAACCGAATAACCGTGCCCTAGGGACTACTTTTTGCCATTTTAAGAAATAATTAATTTTATAAATTCTTCTTTATTGATATAAGGCTAGATGTCTCAATTTCAAAAAAATTTTTCTTCTTGGTCAGAGTGTCCCTTTAAGAAATTGTTCCTTAATTCATTAATTCATTTATCTTCAGTAAGAATCACATCCTGGTCAGGGTTTCATTGGAACCAGAGCCGATTCCAGGAACACTTTGCACAAGGCACACACAGTGGTAATTTAGCGTGGCTAATTCACCAGCATTTATTTTGTGGGACGAAACTGGAGAACGAAAAACCCATGCAGGCATGGGGAGAACATGAACAGAAACGTCACACAGACAGTAACACGAGCTCAGGATCAAACTAGAACTGGACCCTGGAACTATGAAGCAGCAACACTACACGCTGTACCACTGTGCTGAATTTAAGCTAGAGAATGCAGCGAAACACCCAGAATACTATTCAAAAGTAAACAAATAAAGCATGGCATCACAACCCTATGGCAGAAAGTGAATCAAATAGTCCAAATACAAGTTCTGTGGTTCACCAAGGCCCCAATATGCAAGAAGAACCTGGCAAAAAATACAAGGCTTCATGTGTGAAAGATTCTGTGAATAACAGTTCTGTTGTGATCTGGGGTGTGTTTCTCACCTGACGGAGTTCAACACTACTGCTGAGTCTGCTTTCACTACGTTAATAACTTGCTGAGCAGACTACCATTACCTGACCTTTAAACCTACACATTTATGAGCCCTGATTTTTTAGTGCTGCCTCACTTGTGTTGGATAGATGAGCATGCTTTCTGTTAGCATGGGAATGAATAAACCACCCTCTCTTGATAACCTGATGTCATGGTCTTCTACTCTCACCTAAGCCCAAACAACTACTGATAAAACTGGCCCAAAGTTTGTTAGGGTAAAAAGCAGGTCATTATAAGGCAATAACATAATATCCTAATCACAGCGAATGAAGTAAGATACAGTGCAGAATTTACCAGTCTCACCTAGTAAGGAATTTGAGATTTGCTGATTCCAGTTTTCTGAGTTGGAGAAAAGAGCGAAAATGGCAAAACAGCGATAATTTAATACCTATGAATGATTTTATCTTAATCCCGGGTCCCTGTGCCAATAAAAGTGACTAACCTCAGAATTATAAATGTGATTTACTGATGTAAATCCAGTTAAATCTACAACTGTGTTCCATATCTGCACTACTACATTTAATTTATCTTATTGTATTTTATATTTTGTGTGTGTACGTGTTGTATCTTGCTACTGACCATGCTGCTGTAACACAAGAATTTCCCTCATGGGATCAATAAAGTCTATCTATCTAGCTAGCTAGCTATGATCTGCTAAGGTTGGAGTGGAAAAACTCGAGTGTCCTGCACAGAGTCCTGACCTCAACCCCAATGAACACCTTTGGGATGAACTGGGGCACAGACTGTGCACCAGACCTCCTCACCCAACATCAATGCCTGACTTCACTAATGCTCTTGCACCTAAATGAGCACAAATCCCCACAGCCACGCTCCAAAATCTAGTGGAAAGCCTTCCCAGAAGAGTGGCGGTTATTACAACAGCAAATAGGAGACCAGCTCCATATTAATGCCGATGGTTTGGGAAAGGGATGTTCAACAAGCATATGGCTGTGATGGTCAGGTGTCCACATACTTTTGACCATACAGTGTATGTGTTAAGAGCTAACATGCCTCAAGGCAGACATCCGGCTGCCATAAACATTTTTGTTATTCGTGATGAAGTATAAATGTGCTATAAATTAAATTTCTTTGTCTTAATTTCAGGCACAATGATGATGTGCTTTACTGTGAATAATATTCAGGAGAAAAAAAAGATCCCTCTGTCCCACTGCAGTGTGTGAGGGAATCTATTCAGTGTGCAAATCCAGTTACATCTCCAGCTGAGGTGTTAGCTCTACTCAAAAATTCACTTGCTAAATTTTTTATTTTTTACTTACATTACTTTACATTTTTACTACATAACCTCCCACAGAACAGGATTATTTTCTTCAGGAATCCCACATGCAGGTTGATCCGATCTCAACCACAGGGGCAAACTAATAAAATCACAAAGCAAACACTTCTCCTATGTCCTCTCAGTTAGGTTGTGTTGAGTATCTGCCATGACCAGCTGAGACCATCAGATTGAACCAAAACCAGAGACACGAATTGCTCTGTACACATACTTTTACAGACATGCACTATACAGCATTGCACCTCTTTTGACATCACGTCCATACACAACAGATGTGTGTTACTTGGAAGCAGATATAGCCTCCTCGTGAGAGCATGCCGCACTGTGCTTGCTTCACTGAAAAGGGCAGACAACACATATGTATAATGTACAAACTATTCTGACCTTTTAAGCAAGTCACTAAGATGAACAAAAAAAAGAAACAAATGGACTACTCAGTATATTGGGATATACTGAGTAATCTGTTTTTTTCCTTTGCTGCTCTTAGTGTTCTTCTTGTTTGGCAATACCTCTCAGTATTTTTTTTTAAATATCCCTGAATTGAAATTAATGAAAGTTGTACAATGTGATACAAGGCTGTACCATCTTGAACATGGACAAACATTAAATAACACGTAATAGCAATTTTTACATCGCTCAATTTGTTTCTTGTCTGAACAAATCAGCATGCTTGCCAAAAAACATTAGTCATAGGCACAAATCTGCACATCACTTTCGGCTAACAGGATTGCTTCAGAATGGATCTTTTAGCTGAGTCACTCAAGAGAATATTTCAGATATTTCAGATATAACAAATAGTACTCTCCTCTTCAAAGCAAGGCAGATGTGGAGAGACTGACAGCTCTTCACCTGTAACCAAAGTAACCACTGTAATTAAATGTATATAGCTGTAATAATGCAAAGTGTGATGCTGAACTCTTTTCAGTGTAAACAGAAAAAAAAACTCTGACACATAGATGCAACTAGTAAACAGAAAGATATTTTAATGATAAATCATGGATGGGTGACTTTAAAGGGAAGGTAAAAAGGTTTCGCCTGGCTGATGAGTCTATGAGTTCAACTGATGAGAAGAGGCGAGTCAGAGTCTGAATAAGAGGCAGAGATAAAGAATATGAAAAATCATTTGGAGTCATCAGAAGTAGCATCGGACACCAGCCCTGGAGCACTGACAGTGGCTTTCATAATTTCTTTCAAGGTGAAATCATACGTATCTTGGTATGTGTTCCACAACTTTGTGCTCTTGTATGTCATATACAGGGATTAAAAGGAGAGTTTGCTTCCATTTTATTCATTATTTTCATTAATCTCATCCTTAACACCTCTTAACACGTCTCTTAGGACCTGCTTGACTGCTTTCTTGTTTATTTCTGTCTCACTGAGCTGTACGTTATTCATCCTGAGCCTCAGCTTGTCTTCAAAGTCGCATAGCTGGAGGCTTCCTTCCTTCGAAGTTCCAAAGGGTTCTTCCTCTGGCTGCGCTGGTAAAGGTCAGCCTCCAGGTGGTGTCATACCTCCGTTATATTCTGCTGTCTCTTAAGGCAGCGCAGAACCCAGCCAGTGGGAGTGTACTCTCAGTGCCAGTCCCAATCCCGGATAAAATGGGAGGGTTGTGTCAGGAAGGGCATCCAGCGTAAAAAACAACCTGTGCCAAACCAGGTGTTTTCCCTCCTTCTTGCATCATCAGTTGATGCCTGTTGTACATTCAAAGAAGAGTTAGTGGTTGTAATTTATCATAAATGACAACACATTGGAAATTAATGTTTCCATTTTTATTGGAATTTTTATGATTCCATTTTTATTGGAAATTAATGTTTCAAAGATTTTAAAAAGATTGAAATCAAATCAATCCTTTTGACTAGTATTAAAGTGACCCAATGGAAAAATAGCACACTTACCTGAGGTTCTTTTTTGTTTCCTCAAGCTCCATTTCATTCTTCTTTGATTTGTTTATCTCTCTGACCATGATGGCATGCTCGTCCAGCAGCTCTCCTTTTGAGGCTCTGATTGAAAAAAAACATTCATTCATTCATTCATTCATTCATACAATAGAGCCAATGAACAGTTAGATATCTATTCTATAATTACGTGTAACCCGAATTTCTATTTTACAATCACATGATTGTAAGCACTCTTCGTTGCTCTCAATCTCTCATTGTATCTCTCTTTCAGCCTCAAGAATTCATGCCCCAGAGTGCACAATTCTTCTCCTCTGTGGCACTCAGCTGCTGAAAGAAGTATTAATGTTTGAGCCAACTAGACCAGAGATGTACAAACTCAGCAATGAATGTATGAAAATATGTATGAAGCCATAGTATTATTGTGGATTTGGTTCAGCTAACAAATCAGATATAAGAAGACTTCAACGGACAGTCCGAACCGCTGAGAGGATTATTGGTGCTCCCCTGCCCACCCTACAAGACCTATACTCATCAAGAGTGAAGAAGCGGGTAGGTAAGATCATTTCAGACACCTCTCACCCAGGCCACAATCTCTTTGAACTGTTGCCATCCGGCCGGCGCCTCAGATCACTGACTACTAGAACAACCAGGCACAAGAACAGCTTTTTCCCACAAGCCATTTCCCTCATGAACAGTTAACTTCTTCTAGGTCCTTCTTAGTGTATTACCTCTCTGTGGATACAATTTTTTGTGCAATCTGTAAATTCATTCTTTACTATACTACATGTACACATATCCTTAAGGCTTCTGCCATTGCCTTCACCTTGCACATAGCTGCATTATATCTGTACATATATCTATTCCATTTAAGCCTATTGTGTCTACTGTATGGTGTTATATATTCTCTCATATTATTATTATTATTTGTAAATTTTATTATTATATGTCTTGCCATCTTATTGGTATGTGTGTTCTAGAAGCTTCATAGCGAGTCAAATTCATTGTCTGTGTGTGTGTGTGTGTGTGTGTGTGTATATGAGCACACTTGGCAATAAAAGCTCATTCTGATTCTGATTCAAACTATGATACGTTTATATATTTTATGATAAGGGGTGGTGGTGGACTGCAGTATACCTGTAACTTCTGAAAGCAGTTTTATTTCATATGGAGGATATTTAAAAATGAATTGAATCATCGCATTCCTGATGACAGTGTGATGATTCTGTTGCACCACTCAGAAGCCCCCCTCAATAAATAAACACTCTTAATTTTACATGTGTCACTGTGTATGTTGTAATTAGCACTGGATCCTGGGAACTTCCTTGTGCGTTCTCTATCAATTACATAGTGAGTATGAGACAGGGATTACTAAAGTTGATGAACCATGACAGCACAAGTTTCAGTCCAGATAGTGATGAGGTAGGATACAGAAGATTTAGCTACCAGACAAAACAACTGAGTTCAGGTACAAGTCCAGTCAGCGAATCATCCATGACTGTACCTTCAGGTTACTGGAGAGCATTATCTGCAGGTTAGCAACTCCAAAGACTTTTGAGTGATCAGCAAAAGGTAACAAAAACCCACCCAGCACATAAAAAGACTAAAATGACTGAGAGGTGATGGAAGAGTGCTTACTGTGACAGTGGAAATGATCAGATTTGGGTAATGGGAATGTCAAGTCAAGTCATGTCAAGTCAAGAGGCTTTTATTGTCATTTCAACTATATATAGCTGACGCAGTACACAGTGAAATGAGACAACGTTTCTCCAGAACCTTGGTGCTACATAGAACAACATAGTCACCTCACACAACATAGAGTTAGGAAACATGTGACTGATGACTAGTTGCAGTGATGCTAAGCGCAACGAGTCACACATACACATCACAGCAATCAGGAAATCCTTTATATGTGACAGTACTCACACTTGCTTGATCTGATTCGGGACAGAGGCGTGAGAAAGAACTGAGCACAAACTGGCTGATTATATTCTCTTCTTTTAGTTCTGAAAAGTTCCATACTATATTTTCCCATCATGCTTGGCGAAGCAGAGTCCTTCATGGGCATGACTGGTAAAAGAATAGATCAGCTCAGAGTTCAAACAACATCTATCACACTGAATAGAGTTGAACTGAAAAGAAAGAGAGTGGACAGATAATGGACAGATAATGATTTATGAATATCTATAATGGTGTTATAGGCTGTACCAATTATTTAATGATGAATTATACATTGATGCACCTTAGCCAACGATTTTGCTCTGTTTAGTCTTATATAATAACATGTAATCACAAAGTGTCTCTTCCACTCTAAAGACTCTGTCTTCTGTTCTGCTCTCTCATCTCTGTCGGTTCTCTTCTGTCCAAGACTATATAGTAGGAAACTGCTTCTTATTATTGCATTCAGCCACACCAATTACTAACGAATGTGTAACATCAAGCTTGCAGCCATGCAATCTCCATAGACAAACATTGGCAATAGAATGGATCATACTGAAGAGCTCAGTGACTTTCAGCTGTGATGGGATACAACAAGCCAGTTTATCAAATTTCTGCCCAGCTAAAGTGTGGTTATTCTGAAAAGGAAGCATCTAGAAGCAGCAACAGCTCAGCCATGAAAGCGGTAGTCAATAGCTTAGTACATAAAAATTGCCTGTCCTCAGGTTACACTCACTACCAAGTTCCAAACTATTTCTGGAAGCAAGAACTGTTCTTTAGAAAATGGGTTCAGAAAATGGGTTTCCATGGCCAAGCAGCTGAACACAAGCTTAAGGTTACTGTGCTCATTGCGAAGTGTAAGCTGGATATACAGAGTAATGTGTTATGGTCTGATGAGATCAAAGTTTAACTTTTTGGCCATAATACCAAAAGATATGTTTGGCACAAAAAAACAGCACATCACCAAAGGAATACCATCCACACGGAGAAGCATGGAGAGAGCAGTGTCATGCTTTGGGGCTGCTTTTCTTCAGCTGGAACTGGGGCTTTAATCAGGATGGGGGGAATATTGAGTAACTCCAAATACCAGTCAATTTTGGCACAAAATCTTAAGTTTTCTGATAAAACACTTAAGATGAAAAAAAGGTTTCAGCATGACAACGACCTGAAGCAAACCTCCAAAAAAAGATCAAGTTTTTGGAAAGGCCCAGCCATTCCAGATCTAAATCCATATATATATACATATATATACATATATATGTTGTCGGGTGTGTTTCAGTTTCGGTTATAGTCTGTATGTCTCTTGTCTCATATCCACAGTTCATGTTTATGGTTCTTGTTTTCATGGTTTCTTTTGTTTTGGTTGTACTTTATACAATAAAGTATCTGCACTTGTAACCGCCTCCTCTTCCATTCCATGACTCTATACTCCCTTACCTCAAATTGTTGTATACTGTCTCCTATTTTTTTCTTTTCTTTGTTATTTGTCTTTGTTTTGTTTTGTTTTGTTTTGTTTCATTTTGTGTTTCCTTGTTGTTGTGTCCTCTCCTATAGGCGATTACACACATACAATAATACGACAACACTTAAACAAATATTAATCACATATACAAAAAAAGTTGCAGGAGACAGAGGTGCCCCTGATGGATTGTTACAGGACAACTGACTGGGAGCTCTTTCAGGAAGATCATGGGGATGACATTGAGGGTCTCACTCAGTGTGTAACAGACTACATCAGGCTCTGTGATGAGAGGGTTGTCCCCAACAAGCAGGTCTACTGCTTCCCCAACAACAAACCTTGGATCAACAGGGACATCAAAGCCCTGCTGAACAGGAAGAAGAGAACCTTCATGGCAGGGGACACTGAAGATGCCAAGAAGGGAATATAGAAGGAGCTGAGGAGGGCTAAAGACTGCTGTAAGAACATGATTGAGGGAAAGCTGCAATAGAACAATCCGAGAGAGGTGTGGTGGGGAATGGGGAGCATTACTGGCATGAAAAGGTCAGAAGGAACAGTTGAGGGGACAAAGGGTTGTGCCAAGGGGTTAAACCAGTTTTTTAACAGGTTTGACTCACCAACGCAAGCCAAACCTCCTTTCTCCTCCTCAAATGTCCCAATTCACACCTCGGCCACCCCCTCCTCTGCAGGCCTCACTGCAGCACCACAAGGTTGAGGCATAGCAGCCACAGCCCGCCTCTTCTCACCAACAGAATACAGAGAACGACATCATCATTACACCTCCCACACCCAGGAAGACAGCATCATCACCACAGGAGTGTTTCAGCATCTTTTTGACCTGTCCTTGGGGCTGAAGAAGGTACCTAAGATCTGGAAGACATCCTGCATAGTCCCGGTGCCCAAGAAAGGACATCCCAGGGCTCTCAACAACTTCAGACCTGTGGACTTAACACATGTCACATGCAATGAAGACCCTTGAGAGCCTGGTTTTGCAGCACCTCAGGACCCTGGTACGCGACTGCCTGGATCTGCTGCGGTTTGCATACCAGGCTGACATAGGTGATGAGGATGCCATCATCTACCTGCTTCACAGAGATTACACACACCTGGAGAGGCCACAAAGTACTGCGAGGATAATGTTCTTTGACTTCTCAAGTGCTTTTAACATGGTCTAGCCACTCCAGCTAGCTGAGAAGCTCTCTGTGATGTGGGTGGACCAGGACCTCGTGGATTGGATTACAGACTACCTCACTGACAGGCTGCAGTGAGGTACAGAGACCTTATCGAAAGCTTCATAGGATGGTACGACAACAGCTCAACATCGGGAAAACCAAGGAGCTGGTGGTGGGCTTCCGGCACAGCAAGAGGCCCCCCACACCTGTCGCCATAAGGGGGGAGGGAGTGGAGATAGTGGACACCTAAGTTCCTAGGGGTGCAACTCAACAACAAACTGGACTGGTCAGACAACACTGAGGCCCTTTATAGGAAAGGGTGAAGCAAGATGTTCTTTCTGAGGAGGCTCAGGTCTTTTAATGTGTGCACTAAGCTTCTACGGATGTTTTACCAGTCTGTGGTGGCCAGTGTTATCTTCTTTGCTGTGGTGTGCTGGGGAGGTGGCATTGGGACTTGTGGTGCCAACGAACTGAGCAAGATGGTGAGGAAGGGCAGCTGTGTGGTGGAGCTGGAACCGGACAGTGTGAAGGCAGTGACTGAGAAGAGGATGAGTGAAGCTGAAAGCTATCACGGACAATCCTTCTCATCTTCTCTATGCTGAGCTGAGGAGGCTCAGGAGCATTTTCAGCCACAGATTCATCCAGCCACATGCCTCAAAACGTCTGGGGGTGCTTTTGTGCCATGAGCCATCAGACTCTACAATGCCACAATACCCAGAACCTCCTACTCCACTGACTGAGTCTCACAAACAAACACACTCAACAGCTAACTACAAATTAGACTTCTGGTTCTCATGTCCAGGGTCCATTAGGGTCAAATGATCCCCACTCAAAAGTGGCTTATTTTCCCCATTAAGAATGTTTGGGATTCAGGGTCTTTATTAGGATTAGATATTTTATGGAACAAATTTCACAAATATGGGAAGGGAACCTCTTTTGATTTATAATCAAATTTATGTGAATTTTCAATTTAATGAGAAGGATTTACAATTGCTCCAATACCGCAAATACAACTCTCCTCAATGCAATATCTTAAGGAGATCAATTAACTACTCCATCGTTACAATACTGGCTCCCTTAAGATAATGCGCATGATGCAGTGGATAGCAATGCGATATGATCTGCATTTTCTTTAGCCAAATTTTTAGAAATGTGCTTTTAACAATGCTAAACATTTGGGTGGAAACCCAGCTTAGAGCACTCCAAAAATCCACCAAATGCTCATCAGTTTCTAGGTGTTGCCAAATTCTGCAGATAATCTGTATCATAAACGCATAATCTGTAAAATTTTTATATTGTTGTAAGCATGGAAGAAGGTTAAATATCTCCAATATTTCTGATAATATTTTAATGCTATCTGCTTTGGGGTAATACACCGATCAGCCATAACATTAAAATCACCTGCCATATATTGTGTTCCAAGCTTTCCCTGGAGAACATTGTCCAGGGACACTGCTTCTGCCAGCTTGCTTTCTTCCCATAGTGCATCCTGGTACCATCTCTTCCCCAGGTAAGTGACGCACACACATTCAGCAGTCCACATGATGTAAAAGATTCATCATACAGGTCACTTTTTCCATTGCTCTGTAGTCCAGTTCTGATGCTCACGTGCCCACAGGCGCTTTCAGTGGTGGACAGGGGTCAGCATGGGCACTCTGACCGGTCTAAGGCTACACAGCCCCATACACAGCAGGCTGCGATGCACTGTGTGTTCTGACACCTTTCTATCATAGCCAGCATTAATTTTTTTCAGCAATTTGTTCTACAGTAGCTCTTCTGTGTGATCGGACCAGACGGGTAGCCTTCGCTCCCCATCAATGAGCCTTGGGCGCCCATGACCCTGTTGCAGGTTTACCAGTTGTCCTTCCTTTTACGACTTTTGGCAGGTACTAACCACTGCATATCGGGAACACCCCACAAAGACCTGGTGTTTTGGAGATACTCTGACCCAGTTGTCTACTCAATTTGGCCCTTGTCAGAGTCACTCAGATCCTTACTCTTGCCCATTTTTCCTGCTTCCAACACATCAACTTCGAGAACTGACTGTTCACTTGCTGCCTAATATATCCCACCCATTGACAGGTGCTACTGTAATGAGATAATCAATGTTATTCACTTCACCTCTCAGTGGTTTTAATGTTATGGCTGATTGGTGTAGGCCTTTATGTCTGATTTTTGTCTGTCATACTAAGTGATTAAGTTGGTGTTTATTTTTTCACAGAATTGTGGGTATTAACCCAGAAACTGGATCATAGGTTGCTGCCAGAAAGCTAGACAAGAAAACACGTGGAATAAACCCACATGTATGCACTCTGATGAAAGCTGATGGACTTTGAATGGCTTGCCATTTAAAAAAAAAAATGTGTTCCAGTGTAATGGGAATAAAAAGGTAAGCACACAGCTCTGACCAATATCTGAAGTTCATGTACAAGTTAAAGTATGTGAAATGTCTTGGACTTTTAATGGCTTGCTTTTTAATTCATTGGCTCTTCTGCTGCTCTCAGTGATTCTCTCAGTGAGTCCATTTCTTCTCTTTTCTTCTTTTTTTGTCCTATTTGCAAAGCTGAAGCATACTTTCATTTATTGTGAAATCTCCAGCCTCATTTCTTTTATATATTTTTTGACTACTGAGCATGTTTTGGAAAGTGGCGTTTATTAGTGTTAAATGTGCCATTATTGTGCAATAAATACATTTGGTCACATTATGAAAAGCTGAGAGGTAATTATTTTGATTATGTAAGATTTATTGTTCACATGACACATACATGACAAAAAGGGAAAGACTAATGTAGTATGTGGCTACTGAATTTACAGCACTAGTAGGTTTGTACAAATGTACTATCACACCACTGACAAATCTCGCCTGTAATTATTTTAGTGAAGTGAAGGAAAGTACATGTAAATTCACAGTTGCTCTTGTAATTTCAGTCACATATTTATAGTAAACATATATTATTTCTACTGTAATTTTACAGTAACAGCTGTAATAACATGGCTAATTTTACAGTATATATATATATATATATATATATATATATATATATATATATATATATATATACAGCAGTATGCTGTATTTTTTACAGTAAAACTGTATAACTTATTTATAGTCTTACTGGCAACTAAAAAAAATTTACAGTGCAGGAGAGGAGGACTGAAGAGGACTGAAAACAAAGTAATGAATGAAGGAAAAGAATCAATTAATGAATTAATTAAATATGTTTGCACACTTCACATTTGCACTCCATATGCATCTTCATATATTTTAATGCTGAGATATGATATGCTGGAAGGTAACAGCACAGACGTAGAGAAATTAACACAAATTATGTTTTTTTTCCCCCTTTTTAACAAAATTCTATAAATATGCACAGCAGATAACCTGATAAGGTAGGACTTATTTCTGTATGTTAATTTATAAATGCCTGATATGTATTCTGTATCACAGATATTCTTTATTTGTACCTACAAAAGTAGCCTAATTATGTAAGAGCATTTAAGGACTTTGGTTAAAAGGGAACTATATGTTTTTTTTAGTTCAGACTTATTTAAAATATGGTTTTGTGTAACATTTACAATATATGCTGAAATACATGCTGAAATAATATTGTTGATGTTAAAGATAAAGAGGTAAATCAGTGAATATGTCTGGGAGGGGCATATTTTGAGATTTGATATTGGGCTGGTTCTTCCTGGCCACTGGGCTAGTTCTTAGGGAATAAATATCACAGACTTGGCATCCTTGTCCTGCAGAAACAGCAGCAGGAGAATCTACGCAGTGCTGGCTCTACCTTAAATCAGGTCAGTCTCATGTCATTTATAGTATAACATCAAGAAAAACTTCATACTTCGTTGTTTGCATTAATGCTATTAGTGTTTTGTTGATTAGGGAAAGCATTAAGCTGAGATTTGGCTTAGTTTTGAGGTGCGCAGCAGACGTGAGCAGAAAGAGATGCAGCAAATATGTTATATTTTATGTTGCTACGGTCCATGTACGACTTGGTACTTTAATAAAATACAGTTGGGGAGTTTCCCAAAACTGTACAGTTTCCCAAATGCGTTTTTGGTAAAGTTCAGCCTGGATAATTTATGGATTTTATTTTCAAAATACACATAACCTACATGGTGCATGGTACACTCTCAAAACCGGTAAAATATGGTAAAATATGAGTTCAGCCTGGTTTGTATTATGCACTGTAAGATATGGCCCGATTTTTGTCTCAAAGGATAATCTCTGGTTGTGAGTTGCGTCTTAGAAAGCATGTGACGCGCTGTGCAACCAGAGAGCCGATGACAAATCTCCTCTAGCACTCCTCTAAAATCCAACGGTAGGAGGACGGCATAAAATTGACATTAAAAGAAGAGGAGTGTGTTGAGCTGCGGCAGCAGACAGAATGTCTCTGTAATGTCTCATCACAGTTGCACTTCTGATCGGAAGGTTGAGGGTTCAAATCCCAGTGCTGCCAAGCTGCCACTGCTGGGCCCTTGAGCAAGGCCTTTAACCCTCAGCTGCTCAGGTGAGATAACTGTAAGTCACTCTGGATAAGGGTGTCTACCAAATGCCGTAAATGTAAGGTTGAATTACAGCTTAGAGGTGTGTGGCTAGCTAATTAGGACGCAGAAGATCTGTTCATAGAGTTTATGTACTATTATGATGCGTTCATGCTTTCCAGTTGAAGAGCTACAAACCTGTGCTGAGTCACTGTGCACTCCAGCATGACAGAATATAATAACTATCTTCATCTTTTAAGCTGACATAAAGAATTATCGCACAGTCTGTTATAGAATTCCTCTTGGGATCATCTCTTACAGTGTGGCAAGTAATAATCCTAATCATAATCCATTATCCTAATCGCACAGTGTAAACCTGGCTTAATTAATCATGCAAAATGACACTAATTATAGCCTAGGTAGGTTGTGACGTAATGTGACGGCTTTTACGTGCAATGAACCACAAAACAATACAAAGCAGCCACATTTCACAACCCATAGTGTTGTATTCCATTAGATGCACTCAATCAATCAATCAGTCAATCAAACTACATTAATGGCATTTACATATGAATGCTCAGGTGACTATAAGTTTAGGTGCTTTGCAGCTATTGACTGTCGGCTGGTGTTATAAGTACCAAACCAGAGCCAATTCCTGGCACTTATACTTAAAAGGCATGTAATGTCATTCCTAGTTCACTAAATAATGGGACCCACTCCTGCGCCAGAGAGCAAGCCAGCACGCCTGGAGATCAGTGGTGGGAAATCTGCCTACATCAAGCCAGTAAGAAGCAACCCATCTCAAGAAAGATCTCATCAAATAGTCGTTGAACATTCACAGAGAAAAACATCAAACTGTAAGTAGAGAATGATCCTAAATCCCCCCTTTTTTGCTTCTTTGTGTTTGTAGGAGTTCTGATGCATGTATAGTTATAAAATGTCATCCATATTTGGCGTTAACGATATCTGGTATCTGTAATGTGATTTAAAATGTGAACTTCTCTCCATGGTTCAGTGACCGTGTACAAGGTGCTAAATAAACGAGACAAAAGCATCAGCATGGCATTCTGCTTCGAGCTGAGAAAGAAGAAATATTTTCTTGTAGTGGAGAGGGACTCTGAGAACAAAATGAGTTTAAAGGTAATTTCTCCACATAAACTTATTTTTGTACAACAGCTTGCCCTGTCTTGTTTTAATCTTTACTTACAACACATATGCCTTATGTAAATTCAACTCAAATGTTTAATATGTTAGATTGATTTTGTTACTCTTATGCATTATTGTACATCTATCATGCATTATCTGCACTGGACACAATACGGCCACTGTAACTACCTCATCTGTGGATAATATTGTGTACATAACGTTACTATCACCAGCTGGAGTGCTCACAAACTCCACTAGAGGGCACTCCACCCTGGACTCTTGCCCTTGTCTTCTGGACTCCATTTCCCATGTGTTCCTTGTCCCTCTTGTGATCCTGTCATGTGCTACCCTTGTTTGTGTGTTATGTTCTGAATGGTTCCTTGGGTTCATGTGACTTGTTTTCATTGGTTGGTTTTCTGTTTAAAAGTTGCTCACACCTGCTCCTATGTTGCTGATTATTTTTGTGTTTGTGTTTGTGTATTACGAGTTTCCGAGTTTCCTAGTTTACCTGTGTTTTGACCCTTGGACCCTTATTTTTGATTGTTTGCTGCCTGCCCTGACCTCTGCCTCGGATTATACTGTTTGCTGGTGCTCGACCCTGACCACGTTTGTGAATAAAGCCTTGCATTTGGATCCCCAACTCCGTTGTCTCGACTCTACACGTTACAGAATAATCAGCCACACCCGGATCCAGCGGCTTTTTGAACATTCCAGGCCAATCATGGACCCAGTCGACCAACTACTGCACCTTCGGCAAAAGGACCTATCCATTGAGGAATACGTTCATCTATTCTGTGAGTTGTCATATCAAGTACCGCTTTATGATAAGGTTTTGTTTAAGGACTTGTTCTGTTTTGGACTCAATGAGCTAACAAAGTCATTGTTACCTGGAGGGGAATTTAACTGTAGTTTAAGAGACTTTATGGACTATGCACTGTTGTCATGTGGCTCTCCTTTTACTTTGGGAGAGGCAGAGGACTTTGAAACCCCAAAGAATTTTTTTGGGGGGGGCCAACAGCGGCAAGCTCCGGCAGCAGCGGAGCTTGACCCATCATGGCCACCAGCAGGTCCTGTGATTATGGTCGCCACTCCTGTGTTCTCTGCACCTTCCTGTTCTGTGATTCCCAGTCCAGATCCTTGTCCCAAGATGTCTGTCACACCAGAGCCTCCAGCCATTATGGATGTCAAGCCTCAGTCTTCAGCCATCATGGATGCCACTCTTGTACTCCCGAGCATCGTGGATGTTGCGTTTGAAGACACCAAGGCTTTCCAAGGGCGTTTGAGGCTGGTGTCCAGTCTGACAGACCCACCGTTGATGTCGGTGCGTGCAGCAGGCACTCCAAGAGCTTCAACACTGGTCGTCACGGAGACATTTCCTCTATCCTCAGTGCTCCCTGTAATGGCGGTCGCCATCCTGTGTGCTTGGGCTACACACTGCTCTGTTCTCCCTCCAGTCCGTGAATTTACCCCCGAGTCTGCTCCAGTCCTCGAATCTGCTCCAGATCCCGCTCCAGTCCTCGAATCTGCTCCAGATCCCGCTCCAGTCCTCGAATCTACTCCAGATCCCGCTCCAGTCCTCGAATCCGCTCCAGAGCCCGTTCCAACCCCCGAGGTGGCAGCTCCCTCTGCAGAACTTCCCAAGTTGTCAGCGGCATCTGCTCCAGCTCCTCCCGAGGTGGCAGTTTCCACTGCAAAACCTCCCGAGTCGGCGATGTCCGCTTCTGAACCCTCTGCCTGCCCTGTCACAGCCATGGAGGCCGTCTGTGAACTCTCAGCCTGTCCTGTCTTGACTGCAGAGGCCATTATTAACCTCTCAGTGCCAGTCCCGCCTGATCCGCCTTGGTGGGCACCTGCCTCATTAGCTCTACGTTGGTGGACATCTGCTCTGCTCTGCTGTGGTGGTCGTCTGCTCCGCCGTGGGGATCTTCGGACCCGCCTGCTCCGCCCTGGTGCCTGTCAGCTCTGCCTGCTCTGCCCTGGTGCCTGTCAGCTCCGCCCTGGTGCTCTTCAGCTCCGCCTGCTCCCCCCTGGCTCTCTGCTCCACTGGCTCTGCCTCAGTCCTCTGTTCCTCCACTTCCACATGGACCTGGCCCTCCACCCCTCCTCCGCTCCACCCCCCTCCTATACTCATGTCTATTCCTGTTGAGGAGCATCTGGAAGCTGCTCCTTGTGGGGGGGGCATTTATGTCATGATCACCAGCTGGAGTGCCCATGAACTCCACTAGAGGGCACTCCACCCTGGACTCTTGCCCTTGTCTTCTGGACTCCATTTCCCATGTGTCCCTTGCCCCTCATGTGATCTTGTCATGTGCTACCCTTGTCTGTGTTATGTTCAGATTCGTTCCTTGGTTACATGTGTCTTGTTCCCATTGGTTGGTTTTGTCATGTGTTCTCCTTGTCCTGTATAAAAGTTGCTCTCACATGCTCCTAGGTGGCTTATTGTGTGTGTATTGCCTTTCCTAGTTTCCCTGTTTCCCTGTGTTTTTGACCCTTGGACTGTTTTCCTTGTTTTTGATTGTTTGCTGCCTGCCCTGACCATTGCCTGCGTTTTGGATTACTCTTTTGCCTCTGCCTTGGATTATATCGTTTGCTGGTGCTCGACCATGTTTGTAAATAAAGCCTTGCATTTGTATCCCCAACTCCGTTGTCGCAACTCCCCACGTTACACCAGGAAGTGTCTATTCATTTAACTCATCTTAATTGTATTTATAAATAACATGATACTAAAAACATGATTTCATCAGTATTGTCTGTTAGCACAACTGATGTTTATGCGTTAAATTATGGAAATTAAATGCAATTGGAAATGCTGAGGAAAAACAATATAAAAAGCAGAAGCATGCTGTGTGTGTGTGTGTGTGTGTGTGTGTGTGTGTGTGTGTGGGGCCTGTACTTCAGTATTAATGAGTATTTGTGCCACAACACAGAGGGGGATCGTGGGAAAATGTGGTACATGGAGCTGAGCTAGTGTGCAGTCCTCTTACAAGCTAACTACACATTGAGTGTACCTGCGGTGCTATGCATTGGGCGAACACTGTTTAATTGGAAGAGGGACGTGTCCAGTTGAACACCTGGAAATGTTTTGATGTGACATTTCTTCTGTGGGTTTCATCAAATTTATAATTGTTTAATTGAGAGTAATACTGTTCAAAATACACCAGAAGTTTAAACCATGAAATGCTGACCAATAAAGTGTAAACAATAAAATTTTCCTGTATTGCATCCAGTACTTTCCATCTTATATAGACATGCTTGTGTATGCAAAAGAGCTTGTGACAAAAATGGATTGTAAACCTCAGTTCAGACATGATCACTCTGTTAGTTTCTCAGGCTGGTGTCTTCCTATAATTTCTCCTATGACAAATTTCTCATACTGCACAGCAAATACAAATGAACAAGAGCTTTTCCCCCAGTTTCATGTTTGCTTCACACACAGCATTATGCTCACATTACTGTATAACGGATTATTTATGGAAAACTACAATCAAGTTGTGTGAATATAAAGTGAGTTTTAGTAACAGCTGTAATTCATTATAATGGCCAGTTTAATCCTGCAGGATCAGGATCTTTCTTCTAACAGACTCCTAATAAAGACAGAGCAACTTAAAAAAATTAAAACTAAAGTATCATCACTGATAGCACACTAGTTAAATTGATGTGCTTTGATACAACAGCCACTAGGGCCGCACGATATTGAAGAAAAACGCGATATGCGATAACTTGATAAATTATGCGATATGCAGTACTATAATGCTATAAGTGTGTAAAATCAATTTAAATTATATGTATTTATATATTTAAAAACTGAAAATGACAACCACCATAAATGTTTCATGTTCTTCTGAGGAAAAGAAAGCAATCTCTGCTGTCTGCATCACTCTTAAACTTTGAATTTTTTGTAACTTTTTAAAGTATTAAAATCATTCCGTTATTGCAAGCCCTTGATATGCATATCGCGATATTTACATTTGCAATATTTCGATATATTGTGCAGCCCTAACAGCCATTCATACATATGCTAAATACATATGAGTAAAATGCTTCTGGTGAGAATTCACTTGGTTTATAATTGATCATGCAAGGTTTCTTTTGTCTCAGCATGTTTTCAAAACAAAGTTATTTTTCCTACAGTTTCCAAACACACAACTTGCCTTTTGTTTTGGCTCTTCTTCACTATCTAATTCTGTAAATTCTGGTGTGGTTCATACAACACTGCCCCCTACAGCACATGCTCACTTTACATGCAAGTATAAATACTTCACCCTATGTCCACATAAGATGTCCTGACCTGCTCACAGATAAACACTTGCAAAAGTATAAATCAGCCCTGTGTGTGTGTAAACACAATACAGTCCTACTCGCTAGGTAACTTACTTTATCACCTTTCAGTCCAGGTCGGCCCTCAGGTCCTGGGTCTCCTTTCAAGCCCTGAGAGAAAAAAAATAATATACAAATTCAGTTTTGTCCAAGGCCTCCCTTGCTTCAATACTATTCATTATGATGCTTTAGTACACAGGTAGACATATTTTTATTTAAGTTTATTTGGTGGTTTCATTAACATATCTGGATGTTACTTAACTCTCAGTCATGTTATGCACAGAATGCAATTTGTTTTTTACAAAAATCACCACACCACACTGTACACTATTCATAGATGTATCCAAATTAAAACTGGGTGATTTGAAAAGGTTTATGATACATACAATGTAGGCTAAGTCTACATCATTGATAGATCTTGTAATTGAAATATGCTACTGAAAACTCTACAAGCTGCTGATCTTTAACACAATGGACCAATGTGCTATTGTTTTGCAAGGACATTGGATATCATGCATGAGCAACAAGCCCTTTGTACTGGACCCCATCACAAAAGCCTTCAAAATCACACAAACCAGTAGTTTAAAATATACAGTGACCCTAATTCAAAGGGGATGTGATATAGCACTCTTTTAATTGTTTTAAATTTTATAATAGGATTCTCATTTGCAGATTCAGGGTCTTTATGGCACACACACACACTACATTTCTACTATTTTATGTCTCTCTCTCTCTCTCTCTCTCCTCCTTCTCTCTGTGTTCCTTCTGTACAAATTTCCCTGATGAAACAGACCTCTGCCCCTCTTCCTGCAGTTATCATGAGGACTAACCCAACTAGGTATTTCACCTCCCTCCTGCACCCCCACCCAAGCTCTCTCGCTCTCTCCTTCTTGCACTATATAAATAAAAACCTCTCTAGGGATCAACTTGTCCATGTGTTTGTTTACATTTACATTTACATTTATAGCATTTGGCAGACGCCCTTATCCAGAGCGACTTACAATAGTGCTTTGAAGTCTATCAAAAATACATTCTGATATTTGCTCACTAAGTCACAAACTAGGAATACCATCAGTCCAAAACTCTGTTGGGAGGTCTTTTTTTTTTTTTTTTTTGGTGTGTGTGTGTGTAAGTGCTAACTTAAGTACTTTATGAAGAGGTAAGTACAACAATTCTAGTGGTGAGAATCTAGATCCAACTGAGTCAAGTAGATAGTACACAAAGTCAGAAACCTACCTTACCATTAGAGAATAAATTCAAGATAGAACTTAAAGCATACTGAATGTCCTGAGTGTCCTCACTATGTCACTGACCACTAAAACATTACACAGATAGGACTCTGAATGAAACTATTATTAACTATTATTACCACTATTAAAGTTGAATTATATCAGCCACAAATAAGATGCCTCAAACTCTGTTTACTTCTGTTTCCATGTGTGCAGCCAGAGAAGGAACTAATTTACTATAATAACACTGAGAACTGAAGAACTGATGAATTGATCAATTGAAAGTATTCATATGGCAATGGCATATGGCAAAGATCCCCACTTTAGCGCTCATTTCCCAAAGCCTCAGAGTGATGCTCTAGGCAAGAGGCATTAAATCTTCTTTGTAAAGGGCCAGCTTGGGTGCAGGTTTTCATTCCAAACCATATGAACAATTATATGCTTTAATCTATTTATTATTAGACTTAGATTATTTGAATGAACCGTTAATATTGGAATGATAACGTATTAGAACAAGCACATTAATATAAACCTAACATTTATTTTACAGCTGTAACTTGTAACTTGTCAGAGCCATTTTGTAATAGAAAGTTAATCAACATAGAAAATAATTTGACTATCATTTGTGTGTGACATCATAGTACATGCCCTATGTATACTGCTGAAAATTCCAGCACCCCCAGTGAAAAATGCCTTCCCATGTCCCTAGCTAGATGTCCACTGCATGTACAATATACTCGTCTGCTCCCTTCTTCAGTGCATCGCTGCTTGAGCGGTGTGTCTGTCTACAACGCAGGATGTGAACGAACCAAACAATTATGAAATCGTGGATTTGACATAAGGTATCTTTTTATATAAGCAGGCTACTCTAATAAACATCATTCTAAAGAGTTAAATATTTTTGTGATTTATGATAGACTTGTGAAGGTAAAATGTTCCTTATTTATTTTTTGTCTATTTACAATGGCATCCAATGTCAAAAAATACAGTACTCATTTAAAAAATAAAACAGTACTTGTCTTATAAATACAGAGATTAAACTATCAAAACTATCAAAACTAGCTGCAACATGCATCAGAGAAAGACGACGGTTGTGGCAGTTATTAATTTTTCATCCATGTTGTCCAGATGGAATTATATGTAGGCAGTACAATTTGAACTGACGTATTTGCATACAGACAATCGAAAGATGTCTTTTGGTCAATTGGTTACAACTTTGCGACTGCTGTTCTAACTTGCACAAAGTTGAAACCAGCTCAACTTTGTGGTTGTTGTGGTTACCCAATCCATGCCCCCCCAATGTTTTGTATATGCACACATTTATGTTTTATGACTCTACCCAACCTGGACAATGCATGTGTGTCATTTCACGACACTAGAGTTAAAATATATACTGCATTCAACGAATACTGCATTTGGCTCAAGGTCACAACTCATAATTCCCAACCTCCAACCAGTAAAAGCCAAAGAAAATGCCCCCTCAGCTTTAAATTCCTACTCGTCAACTTGGGGTAGTCTTCTCAAATTCAAGTTCCTTCCCTGTTTAGGATGTGACGTCAAATCAACATGACTGCACACAGCATCAGAAAATCAATAAAGTAGCACTTTTTACTTTTAAATGTGTTATGCTGTATATACAAGTATTTGCTTTAGATTAATCGACATACAGACATATTTGCTTGTTAAATCTAAAACACTGACTAGACAGTTTGCTGTCTGAGAAGGAAAATATACATCACTCATCACAGATAGCTTGCTAGCTTGTTGCTAACAAAAGACAAACATGGAGGCATCCATGTTTTTTTTCCATTTCAAGGTTGAAAATGATGTCATTCTGAATTGCCAATTACCACTTACAAGGTAATGCTTTATTGTCTCGTAAGCGGTAATTCACAGATCTGAATCATGTCATTTTCAACCTCTGTGAATTCGCAAGTTGATGAGTAGAAATTTCAAGCTGAGGGGATATTTTCTTTGGCTTTTCCTGGTTGAAGGTTGGGAATTACATTTCTGTAATTACATTTCTCCATTTCTGGCTAAAATGACACCTCATGTACTGCCATGGAGCTTATTATGTTTCAATTAATCATTCTCAAATTCCCCAGGTCATAGACTTTATTTATTTCATTGATCACATTTTTGGAGACCCAGACCAAGGAGCCAGAAAGCCTGGATACGGATGTCAAGTTTGAAATGTTATAACGGTGATAGTCACATTGAGCCAAAAAAAAAAAAAAAAAGCTATCGTGAAGGTTATCGTTTCCTGTTTTGGACGCCATACCAGTAACACCATGATGGCACACACTGAAAAATGTAACTCTATGTCACATTATAGCACATTCTGTGACATTTCAAGTTAATTCATACACCTTATGTGAAAGTATATTAACTTTATTAGGAACAGCATCAATTACCACAGCAATCTCTTTTAGCATCTGGAATACTTTATTGATATAAAGTATATATTTTGTTTATGAAATTGGATAGCTTAATTGGTAGTTTTCGTACACTGTAATTACATAAGAAATAGATTGGAGACCATCAACTTTGAATACAATACTGGCAACAATATTCCATATTAAATAAGGGCTACACAAAAATTATCTTAATCAGTTAAATTTAAATGCATTTTTCAAGGAAGCAACATAAGATTTACACCAGTATACTTGATACTATTCATAATAAAAGCCTTTTTAACATTATGCCTTTTATATTATGATAAAAGTTCATATTGCAGGGTTTGCATTTGTATGTTATAAACATGGCACTCAAGATTTGTGACATTTTTGCCCATGCACAGAGGACTCGTGCATGTGTGAATACCACAGCAAATTCTCTTAATCTGCATGGCACAAATCAGGTATGGGACATGAATCGGGTAACCACGAGCGCGCCATGACTGAAGATCTTGCCACTCACTATCTCACATTCCCCTGTGCATTTTTTCGCTACTCCTCATTGGAAAAGAATGGGAGCAAAATTCTGGGTGACGAATTCATGTATAGTGGACATCTAGCCTAATTTATGTTCACGACAGCACAATCAGAAAAAGATTGAACAAGTATGGCCTACTTAGTAGCAGGTAATGATAAACCCTCAGCGACAGCGTGCTTAAACAGCTACATTTAAACAGAGAGTAATTAGCAGCTAGCTGCTACAAACAAAATGCACAAGATTAGTTAATCATCAAGAAGTGTCGCTGCCTCTATAAAAGCAGAACTTTTGGCTGTTCTGGAGCACTCAGATGTGTGCATCTACATCATGCCAAGAAGAAAGAACATCACCCATGACCTCAAAGAAGCAATTATTGCTGCTCATCAATATGGGAAGGGTTATAAGGCCATCTCCAAACAATTTGGTTGTTTACAAATGGAGATCCTTTAAGACATTTGCTAATCTTCCCAGAATTAGGGGTCCCAGCAAATTCAGTCCAAGGTCAGACCGTTTAATGCTCGGATATATACAGAAAACCCCAAGAGTTACATCATGTGACCTACAGGCCTCTGTAAGCACATTAAATGTTTATGTTCATGACAACACAATCAGAAAAAGACCGTACAAGTATGGCTTTCAGGAAAGGGTGGCTAGGGAAACGTCCCTTCTCTTCAAAAAGAATATGGAGTTTGCAAAATTGCATCTGAACAAACCACAAATGTTCTGGAACAATATCCTTTGCACTGATGAGACCTAGGTGGAGAGGTTTGGTCATCATGCACAGAGCCAGGAGTGGCAAAAACCAGACTCAGCGTATCACAACAAACACCTCACACCAAGCATGGTGGTGGAGGGGTGATTTAGGCTTGTTTTGCAGCCACAGGACCTGGGAAACTTGCAGTCATTAAGACAACAATGAACTCCACTTTATATCAGAATATTCTTGAGACAAATGTGAGGACATCTGTCCAGCAGAAATTGGGTCATGTAACAGGACAGTGATCCCAAGCACACCAGCAAATCGACATCTGAATGACTAAAGAAGATAAAAATGAAGGTGTTGGAATGGCCAAGTCAAAGTCCAGACCTCAACCCCATTGAGATGGTGTGGCGGGATCTGAAGAGAGCTGTGCATAAATGAATGCCGTCAAACATCAATTAAGTGAAACAACACTGTAGAGAGGAGTGGGCCAAAATTTCTCCAGAATGATGTGAGAGACTGATAAACTACAGAACATGTTTACTTCAGGTTATTATTGCTAAAGGTGTTTCTACATGTTAGTGAATAGGGTGTACTTATTTTTCCCCCGGTTTCTGAATATAGGTTTACCTTTTATGAAAAAATGACTACATACTGAAATCTGTTGTGTTTTCTTAAAAGGTTATGGGGTTTCCCCAGTATTCAAATCAGGAAATCTTGCTACAGAGCCCACTGTTTCATCCTTGTAAGACAAGCATGGTGGTTGTGATGGTTAAATGTTTTTGGGTGGATACATCTATCAGTGAGATGAGATGGACAGTTGTACATAAAGAAAAAGAACTAAGAACTAAAATTAAGTAAAGAACTAAAAATGATCTATAAATAAAAGCCAAATTACTCAGTGTGATCTAACACCTGAGAAAGGAAATCCTGCATGACTTGGGAATTGTGAAGATAGAATGGGAAAATTTCTGGTGAAAGTTATTTGGAGGCTGGTTGTAAATGATGTGTACTGTATATTGCTGATATTCAGAGAATCTCAGTGTCGGCTATGTCAACTCACTCTATTCTGAAAAACTGAAGGTAAGTCACTGGCTCAAAAGTCAGCCTGATAGCAGCAAGACTCATTGGTAGACAGAAGGCAATTAGATTTGAGTTTTTCCCTGCTCTAAGACAACTGAATCAAGGGATAAATCAGACAGTATGCAGCGTTCTTTAAGTCCTTAAGGACATCTGTTCCTATAGCTATTGAAGCATATCACCGAAAGCACTAAAAGATCAGAGGCTTAGAGAGTGGACTCAAAATGGTCTTAATGGCTTAATCTTACATCAAGTCCAGGTGTCCCCATGGGACCAGGTTCTCCTGTAGCTCCTTTTTCACCCTAGAAAAAAGAAAGAATTGAAATTCATTAATTATTTTTTATTATTATTATTTTTTTAATCATAGTGTCCCATTGTGTTTTAGTTATGGGTTCGTATGAAATCAATATGTCATTAGGCAAGGCTGTTTAAAAATGGGATTTTTTTCACTGAGGCAATATAAGCCAGTGCTTCTCAAGCTCCACAGACCCACTTGGCACATTTTTTTTTTTAATTGAACATAATCCATGATCCATAATCCATAATTCAATGAGCCAAGCATTATTTAAACGTGTACAATAATATTTTGGCTTTTTATTGGAGCTTTATATTCCTGACATTCCATCGACAGAACTCATTAGGTCAAAGCTGACACTGAGCTGTTTCTGAGTTTGTACAGTAAGGATTAAACCCATTCAGTCAATTCAAGTGACCAGTCAAATCGGATAATAACTATCAACTCAGTAAATATAACACTGAAAATACTGGGTCCACCAGTGTAAACAAACAAACAAACAAATAAATAAATAGTAATAAAAACTCCACATACACCCACTTTGAGAACCACTGATATAAGCTATCTCATTAAAGACCACAGTAGTAGACATTATTCAGTTTCTCTATAGTCCCACACAAGTAGCTAACTCAAAATAATAGCAAAGTAATTTTGCTCACAAGTACTCTTTATTAGCTTCCACATATAGTAGTAGGTGAGGAAAGCCCAAGAAAGTTAACTATTATTGTTGGGGAAACACATCAACTTAATGATGGAAAAGATAAGCCTAGAAACAACACATTCTTCTCTTTTATCATCTGTCTCCATGCCTCGAAATTGCATCTCTTGATGTCTCCAGTCTGCTCTGTCTCTGTTTCTGTGTCTCTGTCTCTGATTATTCCCTGCTTATTCCTTCTGGTTTCCTTCCACCTCCCACAAACATGTTGTTAGGTTGTGCTAAAGCCTGCCCCTACGTGTGAATGATTGCACAATGCCAAGCGATGGATTGGTCTCCCAGTAATTATGACGTGTCTCTTATGCTACTGCAACTGAATTATCGACACAAACTGGTAAGTTGCAATAAATACATTCCAACTTCAACTGGGGTCTCTCTGGAGATATTAATGGACACACCTGCCAGAAAGGCCTTAGAGGTTGCCACGCTTCTGGTGGAGTGAGCCTTGACCCCCAAGGGCGAGGCGAGACCAGAGGACTCATAAGGCAGACAGATGGCATCTACGATCCACCGACTGAGGGTCTGTTTAGTAGCCGGAAGACCCCTCTTAGGGGGACCAAAACACACAAACAATTGGTCCGCCCTTCTCCACAGGGCAGCTCTGTGGATCTACGTGTCCAGTGCTCGCACTGGGCACATACAATTAAGCCTCCGTTGGTCGGACTCCCGAAAGGGAGGAGGACAGAAGGCCTGGAGTACGACCAGCCGTGGTGCAGAGGAGGGAACTTTGGGTACATAACCCGCTCGAGGGTAGAGAAACGCTTTGACCAGCCCGGGCGCAAAGTCTAAATAAGAAGGGGCTACTGAGAGGGCCTGTAGATCCCCAACTCTCCTAAGAGAGGAAATAGCCAGAAGAAAGGCAGTCTTTATAGTCAAAAGACGATCAGAAATCTCCTCTATAGGCTCGAAGGGGGGTATACAGAGAGCCTCTAACACGACAGCCAGGTCCCACGGAGGGACACGGGATTGCACCGGAGGCCTGAGCCTCAGCGCACCGCGGAGGAAACATGTAACCAGGGGGTGTCTGCCCACAGACTGACCACCGAGAGGGGTGTGGTAGGCCGCAATGGCTGCCACGTAGACCTTTAAGGTAGAGTGGGTCAACCCTGCGGAGAAACGGGCCTGCAGGAACTCCAGCACTGTACCAACTGGGCAGTTAATTGGGTCGAGCCGGCGGTCTCCGCACCAGGAAGTGAAAAGTTTCCACCTCAAGCCGTACAGTTTCCTCCATGAGGGAGCTCTGGATTGGAGAATGGTCTCAACAACCTCGGCTGAGAGACCGGAAGCTATGAGTTGTGCCCCCTCAGAGGCCACACCCACAGCTTCCACAACTCGGGGCGTGGGTGGAAGATCCCTCCTGACGGGAATCTCCCATGGAGAGCCGTTGAGAAAGGAAATCAGGTCCGAGAACCATACTCGGCCCGGCCAGAACGGGGCTACTAGCAACAGAAGGACCCCGTCCCGGCGCACCCTCTCCAGAACTCCCGGGAGCAGAGCGACCGGGGGAAAGGCGTACAGACGCAGCCTTGGCCAAGTCTGTACCATAGCATCCAGTCCGAGAGGAGCTGGACGAGTCAGAGAGAACCAGAGGGGACAGTGCGATGTCTCCTGAGTCGCAAACAAATCCACCTGAGCCTGGCCGAACACTCTCCATATCTGCTCCACCACCTCAGGGTGAAGCCTCCATTCCCCGGGCTTCGGCCTCTGCCTCGACAGGGCGTCTGCTCCCATATTGAGACAGCCAGGGATGTAAACTGCTCTCAGTGAGAGGGGTTTCCCCTGGGACCACACAAGGATCTGGAGCACCAGCCTGTAAAGGGGGCGCGAACGCAGACCTCCCTGGTGGTTGATATAAGAGACCACCGCTGTGTTGTCGGTGCGCACCAACACATGGCGATCTCTTAGGTCCGGGAGAAAGTGTTTCAATGC